>JAAAKL020001900.1:0-14851 GCA_010016065.2 Carybdea cf. marsupialis auct. non (Linnaeus, 1758)
TATATGCGTGTGTAAAGCAATGATTGAAACCACTATCAATACTACAGCACTACTCTTGAAGAAATACTATTGGATTCTCTCAATCTTGGCTTTCATCATGCCCTCGAAGTGCAAGTTAAAATGCACTACAAAACTTAATGCGGTCCATCATTCTCGGCAAAAGGGCCAGTTGTTGTCCACCTCTATGTTATGTTTGATGGCCATTTGGGGATTTTCGTGACTCAATTACTAGGCAACATTTGATTATTAAAAGGAGTGAAGTTGCAAACAGCTTTCGATGTGAACAACACTCTTTGTGTTTTTCTGTCAAAGGTTCGTATCCCGTTGGTGACATAATTTTATATTTCTCTAGTGTCTATTCAGACTTAAAACTCTTTTTATGCTTCTGGCCTTGCAATGAAAGAGCTTCCAATCAACTATTCCTTGGATTCTCCAAGCTGGCTTCCAAGTGTCACTCGGAAATGATAAATAGGAAAAATAGTATGCCTTCCCTGACTCAATGCATTATGGTCAACAAATTATAAATTTTATACCACTCAACATTAAATTTTCTTACGCACCGTTTGCTTCTCAAGTAGGGAATACCTCTCCATAAGCGTTTGATTGCTAGTTTCTCCTCCACACTCAATGACGAGAAGATACACGATAGAAGACTGGCAACAGTATTCATAGTGATAAATAAGATATCATTGATTACGGACCCTAGTAAACTCAGCAACGATAACATTCGAAGCACACCATTTGTCGTTTTTGTATGGTATATGAAAGTGATAATAGAATGACTCTTGTATCTTGAATATTCCAGGTACTTCTAATCAATATTATGGCGGTGACGATCGTTCTTACGTCAGCAAAAGACTTTCAGGGCGTCACTGCAACAACTTCACTAGTTTTGAACTGTGACATATTATACTGCATCATGAATAACACCGATTTATTCTTATGTATCGGAAGGAAAATTGCTAAACCACTTGCTTAGACTTTATTCATTCACTCATTATGCATCAATCCAATCAAGGCTTTGATCTAAAGGTGGCCTCATTAACATTGTTACTGTACTAGCAAGGACGGGGGAGCAGGGGGCAGCAGGGGCCATGGCCCCCCAATAATTTCCAAATCTCATTTTTTTCCGTGAGCACTTTTTAGCTTTATCAACATTGAAATTGATTGCGACAGACATTGTGTCACATTCAAAGCAAAATATAAATACTGAGACACACAACAGATTTTGCTTCTGCATACTGTGGAAGGTGAAAAAGTAAATTTGAAACCAGCCTACTTGGCCCTCCCAATCTGCATTACCTTCCACCGCCCCCGACTATGTCCTATTCTAACAGGCATCAAGAGTACGATCAGGGGGAAATCCGATACGTACAACATAAGCGAAAAACGAATCGTGACTCTCCTGCGTGAGACCTCCAACGTAAATATATGAATGGTCCTTCGAGCTGAAGTTTAGAGCTTAAAGGCCTACCACTTTTGCTATCGTATAGCATCGCGAGATCAGTATATAACACCATGATTTTGCGCTTTTCCATCTGCATAAGCCTGTAGATATTCGTTAATATGCCTGTAGTCTACCATTCTACCAGCACTTCTTCTCATAAATAAGTAGTTTCTTATACATTTCAGTACGGAGTAATATTCCTTACAAATCATAACTAAGTTGTAAACAACAATAGACAGCATTGTTTGGGATTTTATCAGTTTGGCACACTTAGGACATAGCACCACCTTTTCTTCACTTCGCCATCATCGGACAAAATTAATCAGCTGTCGGTCGTCAAAGTGGCCTAGTAATGAACTGACGAATTGGTTGTAGGGAGGACCTGTCCTCTCACTGCCTTTTGATTCCCAAACGACAAAACAATAATATCCTTGCGTCACCTCGAGAATTATTGGTCCCAGTCACTGCAAACAACAGGGAAATTTATGCGGTTGGAAGGACTACTGTCTCTCTCAATTGCATGACATGAAGATACACGGCAATGAGTCCTCGCATTCATATTGATACCGTACATAACATAGCTCTTTGCCATGAAATAAAGCAGTAGGAGCACCTTCAAGAGTGTATTTCAACCTTTGTAAACATTAGCCGTCCATGCTCCTGCTTATAGGGCCATGATGCATGTGAAAAAAGGACTTTGTTGGCAATTGCAGGTGGTAGTGCCTATCCGGCTTCTATGGAGCAGTCGCCACTGTTTTTAGCCCCATGAAATGTCAAATTCACAAGCAAGAATTATTTCCTTTAGAAAGTGTAGAAGGAGTAAGACAAGACCTTAATAAGCTACAAGCCATTTAAGAGCTTGAGCTGCCCTCCAATGCAAAAGAACTGAAATCGTTTCTGGAAATGGTTACTGTAGTCCATGCATAACGCCTGACGTCACGAAGGCCAACCAGGAACTCAGAACGTAGAATAGTTTTGTACTACTAATCTTTTAAGTCTCGTATCAATTTTTGCAGATTGAGTAACTCTCGTATCAATTTTTATACTCGTCCCAATCGTCCCAATCGAATCCGTTGGCAAATCACTTTCCTATATTAGTCATGTTTTCCCTCTGTATTTCCTCCTTGACCTATTTCTCACTACGTTGTATACGTAACTAAGTAAGACGATTTTGTATTGAAAGCTAGTTATTCAGTAACTCACATCGAAGTTCTAGTCATGTTTTATATAATGGTGTAACCCGAAATATACTGAAGTTTTATTTTTATGGTATAACTCGTGTAAAGGCCTATGCTCCTTTTTGTTCGCTTCCCTCACAAGGGTCAGTCGACAAGATTTTTCAATGCTTCTTTTTGTATTTGTTAAAACTTTTTATAAGTTGCATTGTCACAATTGTCTGTTATAAATGAATGAAATCATAATAGTATATTTATGGTTTTAAGCAATTATAAATAACGTGGAAGGAAAAATGAATACATAATACCAGGATTGCAATTATAAATATTCGAAAAATATTCGAAATATTTTTCATGCTATTGTATCTACCAGAAATCCTTGCTTTCTTGCTTTCAGACGAATTGAAAACGAAAAATCGAAAAATTATCAAAAATATATTTTCAAAGGTATTCCAAGTCTAAATTGCACTTTTAGAGCGCCTACCCATAGGTTACAAACGTGCATAGTTTCAGCAAAATCAGCAAAAGTTTAGGAGGTGTTATGGATCACACACACTTACACACATCCATGAAATAGGACTCTGGAGAGCGATCGCCCACAAGAGTTACTAATCTTTCTTCTTACATACCCAATCTTAGTGAACTTACAGCGCTTTTGAGGTGTTTACTTCAAAACGCTGTTGACTACCAATGGCATCCAGGACAGGAGGAAGCATTTGAAGGGCTTAAAAGAAAGCCATCTGTAATGCTGCAACACTGCAGTATTTTGATCCTATCAGCACTATCTGGAGCTGCATTTATGCAGGATATTTAAACAGTTGTATTTTCTTCAAAAACCCAGACTGATACTGAACAAAGACATCCTAACATGGAACAAGAACTATTAACCTCTGTCTTCAGAGCAGAAAGCTTTCATACATATATCGATGACAAATTTCAAAAGAGAATCTCACTTCCGTCCCTCCTAGACTTCAAAGTATGCTTTGGTGATTACAACGCTGACAACTGCGCAATATCGTACAAAACCAGGAGTAGAGATAATGCTCCCTGATAGTATTTTTTGGTTACCAAAACAACACTAAGACAGAGCAGTTGAGATGTACCTTACAGTCTGTTTTGTGCAGTTAAGTATCAACAAACTTGTATTACTTCGTGGAAGAAACAGTCAAAGACATTTCCTTACATACGTTGGAGAAGTACATTGGACATGGTCTTCCCGGTCGCTGCAAGGATATCCCAATTAACATTAAACAATCAGTGGCGGTTTTAGAGGGAGGCCGACAGGGCCATGGCCCGAGGCCCCGCGCCTGTAGGGGGCCCCGCCCCTCAATGCTTAGAAAAAGAATGTGTCTGACTGCCGTTATCAATATCATGGAAGTAACTAATAACTCGAAACTGTATCCACTGGGAAGGAATAAAATGTCTCTGGAACTTCCGCAGTACGATCATGGCTGAACTTTCTTGCAATGCATGGCGTCATAGGGCCCCCGAAACTTTCTCGGCCCAGGGCCCCGCACCCTTCAAAACCGCCACTGTAAACAATACTGGACAATGAGCAATCAATCAAATTTTCTGCTCAAATGTCTGCTAAAGGTGAACAAATGAATCTCCCTCAAACTTCACAAAGTAGATACTTTACCAAAATTCATGAGTGACATCAATATATTGCGAGATGGCAAAAAAAGCAAGGGCATTGAAAATCTTGTTTCACAATGCCTAACCTGCCAAACATATTAAGCTAGTCAGTCAAAGGAATCTCAAGAACCTATTTTAGCAGAAACTCCAAATATACTATGGCATGCAACTGGCACAGATATTTTTTAACCAAGATGATATTGACTCAATTATTCTAGCTTACTACTTTTTAAGTACACAATTATTGAACGCCTACATAGCTTGTTGAAAGAGGATGTTAGAGTCTTTGTTAGATGTTAGATTCCTATTTGGCGTGGCAGTTCATATATTTTCTGACAATGGTGACCAATTCATTTGATAAAGAAACCACACCATGATTTATTCTGTAGCTAGTTATACATGGCATGCAAAATCTAATGATATTATTGAAAGCCAAGTGAAAATAGCTCATTCTTTTCTAAAGAAATCACTAGCTGATACAAATTCTGAATTACTTGCTCATGGTAATACTCCACTCGGTCCAGAATTACCCGAACAGCATAACATGTAGTAACTTGTCAGTTTACCATAGATCACAAGTGAGTGACAAAACACTTAAGAATCTTAATTAAGAACAATGCAAATCCAGGATGCCAAGAAATGCCAGGACCTGCCTGAGCTGCAAAAGAATCAGGACACTTTCTACCAGCACGTTGCCAATAAACCCATGGTCTCACTGACTTCATCGGAATTGGTCCAGAACCAAGACCCTGCACTACTGAATGCAGAAGATCTGGACAAAGCTTGAAGCGAAACAGAGTTCTACATGTAAAATAAAGTTTGACTTTACAAAGGATGATCCTGATTGTTTTGTTTTTTTATGTACTCACGTTGTCAACAATCAACAAGAGAAGCAAGATAAACAAAACGACAATGCATCAGAAACTAATTCAGAGGAACTCTTTAAAATCTCACTTAGCCGTTTCACAAGGACCAGCTGACCTACTAGTTATTATAGTGACTTTATCAAGTAGCTCAGGTGCTGAAGACTTCAGAACAAGCAATGCACTTGAATCCTCTCCCTGCCAGTAACTTAACAGGATAACGCAGGTGCTAAAGCCATGAGTGCATGTGATGCTAGCAACCTTTCCTCGCGTAGAAGTTACCTTGATTATTTTAAATCTTACTCGTAGAGACAGTTGGCATTTTATGTTGCAGAGAGCGCCCGGTTATTATTCCATAAAGAAATTTGTTTAAAGAAGAGAGATCTGTTCCGAACATCTCTAAAAAACACTAAATGGAGCATCCTCCGTCTCAAAGCGAGGTCAGTCGCTAGACGCCATTTTAGTCCCCATCACACCAACTTGTAAACAATGCTACGTAACATGGCGGAACTTCCCGCGCCATTTTAACTTATAGGGGCCAGTACATAGAATACGAGTACATAGAATACGTATTCTATGGGCCAGTACTCGTAACTGCACTTTTTCCTTGTTGGAAACAATGGAAAGCTCGATCCAGCCTTTTTTAGAGCTCAGTGTTTATTAACCTCTATGGTGGTTCCAAACTGCTATTAGTAGATGTACATCCATTGATGTCAATGTCTAATCACGTGTGCCCTGGGGTACAAGAGACACAATCACGCCCTTTTGACTGAAGTATGGTGTGTGATTTCAAGATGCCTGAAAATGATATCTAGTTTTGCGTGAAGTTAGTTGTTATGGATTAGATTTAAGTGAGAACAAAAATAACTATAAAACAACAAATTCCTTTCATCTCCCCCTGATCGGAACACTAATAAGTAGAATTTGTTTGGAAAATCTCTTCTCTTTCTTTTCTACTTTAATTTACACGGCATCTTCCTGTCATTCTTAATATACACTTTTCTCACTTTCTTGGTTGAATTTTGGTATTTTTTATAAATACAGCTTCATTACTTCTCATAGCCCCGTACCTTTCCTGGTCATTATTCTCTTCCTAATCCGCACGTGTCCAGCAGCTTATCCATTATCCATGCATTCCCCCCCCCCCCCCCCTCCTCCAACACACACACACATTTTACATGACTGTATTTGTACCTTGGTTGTCAACTATTCCTGTGATGCTTTCCTCGAGGCCTACCCTCTTATACAGTGAACTTGAAACACGTCTTAGCGGATCATGCAGACCTTATTAAGTGCAACCGACCGCGTCTACGCAGTCGGACATAATAACACGTGTACAAAATATCACCGGTACTTCTTTGGCAGATGAAAGAGATCGGCTTACAACTTTCTAAACACGTTCTTTTATAACAATTATCCAAGATGGTGCCCTTTATTTTTTATGACTCCTTGATTGTTTTCCCGCAAAGATATTGAATTGCACTGTAAGAGCAATTTTAACTCGTGATCGAATGCCGATTTTGTCTTACTGCTATCACTAGATTCCTCCTGCATGACGCTTTCCCTTCAATAACATCTATTTATGGGATGGCATTCATGACTTATGTTATTTACAATGTTGTCTGCCCGCTCAATGGTAAAGTATCTTAAAATCTCATAACAAGATTATTATTCTCAAATGATACCTGTTGTTTTCCTTTTAAAGCAACGGACGCTGGTTTCAAAGAAGCCTCAAGGGTGTTTTTATCTACAAGAGGTATTCACAACGTTTGGCAGAACCTCTTTCAACGTTTAGGTAGAATAAAAAGTCAGAAAATTGTCTTTCACCACTTATGCACATGCCCTCTCACATGTAGCATGACAAGGAGGCTTTTCATTTAATCTGATGTGTAAACTTAATCTGCTCTTTATGTCAGTCATTTAATAGTAAGAATTGTATCTCAAATTAAAAATCAGTAATGATTTCTGTAAACTCACTTCGGTCACTGCCTTAACATGATGCACTACTTGTAATTTGTTTCCAAATTATTTCCAGGTATGGACACAGATTACTGTAAGAATGTAAAAACACGACAAGATAAGATAAGACAGAACCAATAGGGGTCACGAGGTCCTTTGTATCCTTTGAATGCCATTTGAAAACATGCGTTACCAATTCCAAGACTTAGAGAAAAAATTATTTCATTTTTCAGATCTTTGATACGCTAAGCAATTTGGTGTCTTATATCCAAGAGTGGCATGTGCATTGGCGCAGTCAGAACATTTTTGACGGGGAAAGAGAGGGGGCTTGATTTATTGAAAAGTGTTTACCTATACAGATTTAGGGGTGACGTTAGTCCCTTGACATGTATAAGAATCGGTCTAAAACTCCCAAAACATAAAGTAACGGGTCGGTTAAGCAATAACATTTCTTCAGAGGCACAGAATTATTTGGGGAAAAAATGTTCAACTCGAGTTTGAAGAATGGTGCCATGGTCTGATGTCCATGAAGAAAGGTGCCATGAGCTGATGCGCCCTTCAGATACTATATGTATATGTGTCAAACTGTTGCAACAAAGTGTACCTTTTAAGTGATACATAGTAACGAGCATAACTGGGTGTGTATGTGCTCGCCTTTGCTTAGCAAGTCTCCAAATAGGCTCTACATGACTCAGAACAACAGATTTGTTGAGCTGCTTGACAAATTTAAACATCTTCAAAACTCACCCGATTTCACATTAAAAGGCTCGATAACGCTCAACTTGACTCTTAAAGGTGTCCAAACTGGCTCGACTTTTCACTTGACAGAAGTGGAGAGAAGTCGAGACAGTTAGAGCGAAAAGTCTAGCATGTTAGTACAGGGCTTTAGAAAATCAATTGCTCACTATGGACCTTGCAATCACATTGTTCGACACGTTGTTGCTTGCCTTTTACATAAATTTTGATTAGATTTTAAGGGTTTGGGAAGCGTTGCATAAATTTACCAAAGTTGATTTTACGTAGAGTGGTTCAGGAGCACTGGCATAGATATGCAACGGCTCCTAGTGGATATTATTTGAGCTTATAAGATGAAAATACAGCAACTATTTCAGTTTTCCAGGAGAAATAAAGTCCCCTTCGTCCCCCCAGAAGCTACACTCATGTTTCCAGGGAAACACTCTGGCTGAATTTTTAACTCAGTACTTGAATACTGACATGAAAATAAAAAAAAAAGATGAAAAATATACCATTGCCAATACATTTTTAGGGCGATATTCTCTATTTCGCTCAAAATATTTAAAGCTACTCCAAAAATTCCAACTATTAATAAAATGATTAGATTTAGTGATCAAGTTCACATTTGTTCTCCATATTTCTTTAGATAAACTAGAAATACATCTCTGAACTCTGAACTTCTATATCTCATGTCCTCTGTTAAACTTTGAAACTCTGATTCTCAGGTCAAAGTCGATGCGATCTTCAGAATACTCATGGCCGTCACATCCAACACTGGACTGAGTCCCAGACTACCTCCAGAACAAACGTCGTAAGACTGTTGCCATGACAACGAAACCCATCACTCTTTCAAGTTGCATTCACATCAAGCACAGCTTGAAGTAGACTTGCAGGATGGCAATGGTCCCCTCAGATCCCCTATGAGAGCATATGTCAGCTTCGTTCGAAATTTGATAGTGAAAGTATACGCAAAATATACATCAAGAAAATCATAAAAGCACACTGAAAGATGTTGTTCATTGAAACAGATTTCTTTGGTAATTAGCTGCGTGTTCTAAAGTAATATTGTAAATTTTAAAGCAAGCTTTCACTTCATCAGAGATTATGTGTTTCATAATCTCTGACTGCATCCACAAACAGAATGGTTAGAAAATTTGTTAACGAATCAGGCAGTAATTATTGCAGTAGCTACAATTCTGCTATTTGAGATATGAAGGTTTGGCTAACCCCGTTCCAAAATATTGCTACGTTTGAAAAAGAGCATTTTGGGGACTTGCATGTCAGGTCTCCCTGCTGCTTAGCGGAGAGCGCTAGAAAACAAATAATACCAGAAATGGACACTCCTTTCATGTGGCAACTCTCTTGCTTGGCTCGTTCTACTTTCACCGAAATTTAGCAAAAATGTAACTTTGATTTGTCTAGGGTTGTAGCCATGTGGAGGGAAAGTGTGAAGTCACAACTTTGAAATAGAATTATGGAAAAATTCTCAAGTGTCATGCTCCTCTTTTAGTAAGAACTTTAATGGCCAAAATTGAGAGTGTTGCTCTTTCCCCACAATGCGATATCAGCTTTCAAAGATTTAAATCTCTCTAATAAAACATTATTTGATACTGGCTCCTGACGTAAGGATCCAAGGAATATTAACAGAGTTTTGACCAGGGATTTTTGAAATTCAACGCCTCTAGTTTAAACACAATATACACTACAGGTTTGGTATTTTGAGAAACAGCCTATTCCAGGGTTGCCTTTAAATATCTGGAGTCAAATCGTACCATTTCCAAAACTTTGGATTTGTGACGTCATCAAATTCCCTCGGCATTGATGAACCTAACATTCAAAGATTCCAGCCCCAGGCGAAGCAATATCGCACTTTGTATTCCACCAAACCTTCCCTCTGTCGAAGCGCTTCAACTTTAATTTTAATTCATACAATATTAATTTATTTGGGAGACACAATTAAATCAGCTAGGAAGTTTTTGACTTGCAAGCACTTGTGTATCCAAAGGTGAAGGTAAACCGTGAACTCCTCCACAGGTGTAACATGTCTGATGTTCAAGGTTTGAAACTTTTTATTCAACAAAGAGTTTACTTGTAAGACAAAAACGTATTTTCCACACATACTGTCAATATTCACAAAGGTTGGAAATATTTTCCGTATTGTTTACATAAGAACCAACACGGATATTGTTTACCTCAGCGGTGTATACAATCGATCATGTTCGTTACCTTTGTCGGTAATAATTATAAAGTGACCGCTTTTCAATTTGTTGATTACCTTACGTCTTTTCTCGACCATGATATTCATATGAAACTCTTTCTGTAATGAATTTTCTTCACCTTTCTCACGACCTACAAACTTTGCATTGAAATTTAAAATGCCACATCTTCACCTGTTACCAAATCATCGCTATAGTTGCTAATAGAGTCTCGACCTTCCCACTATATAATATAATACATTAAGTCCTACGGAAGAAACCTGCAAGGTAAAGTTGGATTACATTTGGAGGAGAAATCTATGATCAGCCTTTAGTAATGGCCAACTCTGCCTTAAATACCAAAAAGATGAATCAAGAACACTGCAGTCTGTAGACAGACTGCATTACAAGAAAGGAGAATTTGACGGAAATTCACAAAAAAACATTAGACAAGTTTTACAAGTATATACATAATAGGATTTAAGGCATCATAATCCTGTCTATCAAACTTTTTGTTTGAAACAAGAATAAAATGCTGTTTCAAAGTTGTTTGCATGAACCTTGTAGAATCTCTGAACGTCCTGCTGGGTAATACTTCATTCTTGCTTAGATGCAAAATGGTGAGAGCTTCAAATAACATGGAATATACAGAACACATTCTACAAGCAAACGCCATCTATTCAGGGATTGATACCAAAGCATCGGTTTACCAACTCACTCTTCTAAAATAGAGCTTTTCGAATGGATGATCTTGCAGAAGACGTCATTAAATCTATCCTATTCAAATTGAGCTTATTAACGTCTTTAGTGATCATAAACATTCAGTTCTAGAATTCTACCTTATATTTCCTTATGAAATACACATGAAAGTTCTACTAGAGAACTTGTTGATATCTTTTCACGCCTTGGTATGTGGCTAAACGTAGAAGGTATTCAGAGTCTAGATGACGTATGGAGTAAAGTGCCCTTTTCAAACGCATATGGTCTTGGCCTAAGAAAATAAATTTCTCTTTAAGCGACACCATTTTATGCAGTGTACTCCCCTCTGAGAAAGATTACAACGGTTGCCATGCATATAAGATTCTTATGGAATTATAGGACACTTGAATGCCGGACACCGTTCATGGTGCCATTTATGGAGAATCTGACAATCCAGAATTGAAGTAAAGCAAATTTTCCACTAGATCCCATCGGTGCGACCAATGTTGCCAGGTTAGCCAACAGTCTCCTCGCCAACTCCTAGAGCAAAATCGCCGAAAGTTGCACCTTCCGGCTTAATCTAAAATTAACCACTAACGTTTTCTGCTTGGTCACCCAAATATGACATACAATGTAGAACCACATTGAAGTCATATTATGTCATGAGTTCAATGTCGAAAACCTTGTCAAAACCTGTAACTATTTGGTAGGATTTTCATGTCTAAAATCGCCCAATAGACGATATATTGCCCACCTCGGCAACACTGAGTGCGACGAAGTTTCCCTCAAGTTCACACATGAAAAGAAACTATTATAGATGACCTAAGTACCAAACCAACGAACTCAGTAGTTAATCCAAATGGCTAACCTATAAAACTAATCGACATCTGATAATAGCTCACTAAATAAAATGACCTAATTAAATAACGAACAAATGTACTATGTAGTTAACTCAACTAACTAGCCCACCTAGTTTTCCAAACTAATAACCCTACTAAATGGTTTACACGGTTAAGTCCAGTAAGCAGTTTATTAGGGGTCGGCTGAAGAGCCATTTCCCATAATTCGACCTGGTCCTGAGTCCAGATTGTTCAGATTGCGTCATTACAAGTCCAACGACCAGATCAGCCTAAGAACCCACAATGATTAGGTCATAAGTCATATTCTTATCCACCCTGCTAAGGTAAATTTGAGGGGTGGTCAGGAAACAAAGTCCTAACTGCACCTTACGTTAATTCTCCCTGTTCGATCCCTTTCGGGTTCTGTGGTCTGTGGGCCTTTACTGGATTTTCTACCTCTTGCTATCTCTGTCTGTCTGATGCTGCTTCCACCTTTCCTTCGCTTTATGGTCTCCTAGTCTAAGAGTGGGATCTATTTACTTGAGATCTCTGTCTCTGGTAGATATCCACGAAGTCTTGGGTATTCCTGGGGGTCTTCTTACAAGAATTACGGCTTCCGATAGGGCTTGTTTTACTGGTGCTTCTGGTGGTAGTATACGTAGATGACCTCTCCAACCGATTCTTCTTGCTTTTATCTTTCCAGACCACTTTATTCCTTTCGCTCTTTCAGAAACATTCTGGTTAGAGATCTTATAAGGCCACTTTATTTTTAGTACCGTCCTAAGCAGGTTTCTGTGCTATTAATTTTCTTGTCTACTGCGCTGTAATGGCTACAGATTTCAGTGTTGTATGAGAAACTACTTGCGATATATGTATCTAACATCCTAATTCCCAATTTAAAAGATACTTTGCTGCTTTCTTTCTTGTTGTTGGTAGGTATGGAGACTAATTTACTTTTTCTTAGGAAGTTCTCATTCTTATCGAAAAGAGATCTTACATATTTTCAGCATGCTTTCCAGTTTTCTTCGCTTTTTCTTGATAGGTTTTTCTTCTTTGTTGTCTCATTTACAGTGAAATTGCCTAAAGTGAACCTTCAAAAGCACTACTACTACTACCATGTTAAACAATTCTCATGTTAAATGTCTATAAAGAGTATGTAGCGTTCTGAAGACTGTACTTTGCTTCGTCATTTTCATCATAATGACCCCGGAGATTGTCGAGCTGATAGAAAATGTGAATGTAATTGACAAGAGGATCTAATATTTACTTTGACTCATAACAACGTGGGAACACTCTTTGGAGGTGCTTAAGTTTATGAGTCTACTATAAGATTGCTCATTAAGTGTATACCAATGCTTAGGTAATGCACCAATTGTTGCATGTCGATCTTCATTAAGAAACAGCAGTTTGTGGTATGGTGTGGAAAATGATGAAGTAAACATTTCTTCAATAACCACTATCCAACTTACAATATCTAGTAAGCTATTATGCACCAACAGTACACGCTATTGACTACTTAAACTCCCCGCGCTTCCTAAAGTGTTTACTAAAAGCATTTTTGGGGCGCATTTCGTGATCACTGGAAGGTTCCCACTCATTCTTGCTAAGTATCTAATAACTAGAGAGACATTTTTTTAATCGTGTGTCAGTCAAATTTCCATCATGTTTAAAGAGCTTGCAGTAAATCATGAAATGAGTTCCTGTTGTTGTAGAGAAGATGCAAAAAGGCATTAGAAATCGTTCTAGTATCAAACCCACATTTGGTATCTTACAGAGGGCAAGAGAGGGTGGGTGGTACTAGACAGTTCCTTTTAGTTGTATGGATTATCCACTGGTATGTAAACTATATGCTACTGCCAGCTGAAAATGGTAATGTCAAAACTTCGTTAAAATTGTTATACATCTCAACGCTCTGTTCTGCACTAATGAGCCCACAGAGGGCGGAACAGTTTTGTCTGCAGATTGAGTATTTAGCTCCCTAGCTTATGTTCGGTTGAGCACTCTACGCTTGAGACGGTACCATTGCTGTTGCTCACTGTGCTTGAGCACCTGTCATGGTACCATATGAATTCTTTAAACTGCTTTGTAGCAGCGTTGCTAGCTACATAGTTAGAATTCTGTCTTAACGCTCTGTTCTGCACTGATGAGCCCACAAAGAGCGAAACAGTTCTGTCTGCAGATTGAGGGTATATATATATACATATACATATGTGTGTCTATATGTGAGTTTATGCCTTTTTCACGATGCAATATTTACTACACAAATGCATATCTAAATGAACTAATTCAGCAAAATCAGTAGTATAAGAAGAATTTGTTATACAGGAAGGTGTGTCGTGTGTGTGTTTCTAAATGTGTATGTGTGCGCACGCTTGTTTTTTTAAGGTTTTCAGTTTTTTTTTAAAAGGGGGGGGGGAGAGAAGATGGGGAAATGGGGTGTTTTAGTTGGTCTCTTTTTTTTAATTTTTTTTTGGGGGGGGGGAGGGGGGGGGGGAGCTCTTTACTGGAGAAGAATGGGAAGAGGATGCTATAAAGAGTTAGCTACCTTTAAGGACTTGTGCACGTACATCAACATGTAAACAGTAAGTACATATCGTATCTTATACCCAACGTCAGTAAACCTGATACTAACCAGAATGGATCATCAGAAAATGCCTTCGAGCACTTGCTATTTCATTAAAATGCCTCCAAAACAATCTGTGGTCTATTCTGCGTACAGTCATCCCGTAATGACTTAGTGGTTTATTGTGTTTCTAAGCACAGGTTGATGCTAGTACTGTAATCTTTAAATATTTATTAAAAACAATTTTATCCCCATTCACTATTCTCAAACATTCCTTATTCTTGAAGAAATGCCAAACCCATTCTGGTTTGCAGCTATAATTAACTATCAAATAACTTACTGACAAAGGTGAAGCTTGGTCTCGCAAAGGTATTTCCATCACAGGTGCTTAATCTCCTAGACTTGACTTTTGCATGCCTCTGTAGGTGGCCGAAATAATGAGTTTTCAGTGTTATATATGTCGCTACAGCTGGCTGCAAAACGCATTTTCAAGGTAGTCGTTCTTCTCGTGCCCAACAAGAGCTCTCGGAGATAAATTTATCATCAAAATTTCCGCTTTGATGGCTTTAAAGTGAAAGAATCTGTTAGAACGTTGAGCGAAGGGTCTTCCGAATGCTGAACATGAATGCACACTTTATCCCCCCCCCCCCCCCCACCCCCCTCCCCCCCTCCCCCCCCCCCCCCCTCCCCTCCTAAAACAAAGAGATGCCTCCTTGAATGCAACAAACTACTATGATACCT
>JAAAKL020001900.1:14861-28444 GCA_010016065.2 Carybdea cf. marsupialis auct. non (Linnaeus, 1758)
TCTCGAAGGCGAAAAACGATTGCCCCCTTTACCCCCCCCCCCCCCCCCCACAAAAAAAAATCTATTGTGATCCTTAAGATTGCATATACGGTAGATATTCCTGGAGTTTACACGATCGTTTTCTGCCCCACGAAAGGACCTTCATGGTTTAAGAGAACCGGCTTTATTCTAATGTAACAGCCATTTGCAACTCACGTTTAGTACATCAGGGATGAATAACAAGTCTTTTGGAAATCTTCATCAGTCAACAAAAACATAAACGAAAATACGATCTGTTTACAATCTATTGTACTGATGTAAGATAATGACTTTTCCTTAAATATAATTTAAATTGTTTTCATTGTTTTTATTACGTAGAGGTAGGTAGAATGGATTTGATATCAAAGTAATCAATGACTCAGGATTGTTATACAACTAATTAAGCTCAATATATAATGAGCACTAACAAAAACTTTCAATGGGATGTTTTCAAAATCTATTCTAACTCAAAGGAATATGAAATTATATCATGGCTCATAAACTGATGTTTAACATCACTATTCAGCTTGTTGCATCTATGTCATAATTATCAAACTTATGACACCCCTTCCGCACATATACAGTATTCATGATAGAAAGAAAATATACCTTCAAGAACTTTGATAGATATTGTATACGTTAATGAGATTCGACTACGGACTGTGGCGGTTTCAGGGGATGGCCGACACGGCCATGGCCCGAGGCCTCGCACCTGTAAGGGGACCCGCTCCTCAATGCCAAGAAAAAAGATGTGTCTAACTGCCCATATTACTCTTTTGGAAGTAAGTGAAAAATCGAAACTGTATCGACTGGAAGGAATAAAATGTTTCAGGAACTTCCTCAGTACGATCATGTCTGAACTTCCTTGCAATGCATGACGTCATAGGGCCCCCGCAAACGTTTTCGACCCAGGGCCCCGCACCCTTCATAACCACCATTGACTACGGATATTAGAATTGGTAAGAAGAAAAGGAGATAGATGAGATAGTACAATAGAGTACGTATTACAGGGGATTTAGATAAGATTGGCCAGATTTGTAAGAAGAATTTTTGCTGATTACTGCAAATTTTTCAGGAAAATGTTCAAAATCTTGTAGGGTAGACACTAGCCGTCTTGTAAAATCCTGCCTTAGGCCCTCCCCTGTTGTGTGCTCCCTATAGAAGTGGTTACCATACAGAACAACACTGTAAGGCTATAAGTCAGACTTAATGTCAACCCATAAGAGATAAATTTAATCTGTTTAGGTCAGACATGACCAACCACGGCCAGCAGAGCAAATGTAGCTGGGCTATTCAATCGAGTCTGAGAACTAAGTATGGCCCGGTATGATCTTCGTCTTGATTTTGTTTGCAAACTTCTGTATAGTGTGACTGGTTGAACATTTGGACGATTTTCCATTCATCCAGTGGACAGTTTTAAGGTACATTTAGTAACTAGTGATATATGACTCATTCTGGCAATGAGACTGTTGTACTTGAGCAGGGAAAACTTTAGTTGCCTGAGTCCTGATAACTCGATTTCTATCTCACAGAGACCGGGAGAATAAAACGAACTGTTCCCCAAAATATGTTTCCTTGAGAAAATGCTACAGCTCAATTCAGATATTACTGACCTTCAACATTTATGATGATCAACAACTCCCAGCATTTAATCTTTGGAAAGAAATAGCAGCATTTTCGGTACAGAATAAGAGTAGTGTGATTTGGCAGGTCGACTGATAAGGTTATTCATGCCTTATTTGCCTCAATACACTTCTTGCACATTTCATTTCTTTGGACTCTCGACTTAGCAATTTGCCTATGTGCCCAGGAGAAGCACCGCTGATGCCATGTTTACGCTGTGAATACTGCTTTAAAAATATGCAGAAGGTCAAAGAGAATTGCATTGTATATTTACAGACTTGGAGAAACGGTACGATAGGATACCAAGGGAGGAGCTATGGTTCTTGTTACGGCTATGGTACGCTTTTGCTCCTGTTTGACTCCGTATCACAAAAATCAATCAAAAGATGCTAGCCACAGTCTTTCAAGCATTATTATTATTTACGAATCTCTTTACAGGATAGTCACATCGAATATGTACATATTATTTACATAATATAATATATGTATACGTCTGTTTTCCTTGTGAGTCCTGTAGAAAGAAGTAATAATGAAAAGAAAAGAATTGAAAAGTAAGATAAGAAAATAAAAGAAGAAGAAAAATTTAAATTAAAAATGGGAATTTTGTATGAAGAAAAGAAAAAGAAAAACAAAGAATTGCTTGGCGGGATCAAGGAGGAAAATGCTTTAAGTCATAGAGGAAAGATGTGGAATAATATCTTCTTCGAATCTCAGTTGGAAGGCCATTGAAAATTTTTGCACCTTCGAAGGTGAAGAAAACAGGTGAGAGGTTTTTTTTCTAACTGAATATTTTAAAACTTCTTGCTCGGGTAATAAATATGCGTGTGGAACTGGTAAAACTATATTCCTTAAGAGAGTGACTCTTCTATTAAATATGAAAGAGTAATAATTTCTGTGTGCTATATAAATGATTTATAGCGTTCATCATGCCCTAAATTTTTGTTAGAGGACTTAAAACTTTTCACGTACGTTGGCAAGGGCGACATGTTAGATGATGCCTCAACAAAACTTTATGGACTATGTTGCTTGAGATCAATGGGTTACCGACTCCTCCCTTTTATGTCGCGGTAAGGAATTTATTATTCACAATGTGCTCGTTCATTGTCTGGAAGATAAAGCTTTCCACAATTAAGGAAACATGTGCGCGTAGAAAAGGAAGCAATATTACATTTAGTCAGGTCACTTCGGAGAATTTGTGGGAGCATTAAAAATAGAGGCCTTCGTTATCTCGCAATATGGACTCTCAAAACCGGTTGTATTTCTTTCTAATTTGTCGCAGAATAGGGCGATTTATCTTAACGGGGAACTGATTGTAGTATTCGTCTTCCAGAAATCTGCATTCCGTTCCAAATTTAAATCATTGCGTGAGGTGTGACCTCAAGGTCGAATCAGGTATCTCTTGCAGCAACAGGACTTGCAAGCAGTTTTGATTATAAGATGATGAACAATTGAATATGATTTATAATATATGATAATATATGACTGCATGTATATATAAAACTAAAATAAATTTAAACTATCCAAAAGTTAAGTACCAATAAAAAGTATGAAATTAGGTTTAATGTTCTCTCTCTCTCTCTCTTAGAAAAAAAAACCGTCTCAGTTGTACAATCTAAAATATACACTTCTTTTGTAAAAAATGTTGGTTTCCGCAGAAACCACAGAACAACTTAGGTGATATTTGCTTTAATCAGCAGAGATATCTCTGTTTTGATCTACTACCTTCCCTACCCCACCTTAAAATATACAAATGTATCGATCTATGATTTTGCTACCATTTTAAACTGTTTATGATGGCAGTTTCTCTACCTACGACATAGCTTTGTATGACAATCATCGTAAAGACTGAGTTACGAATTGCATTACGGGACGTGGTCACTTCGATCTTATTGTTTTAGACTGATGCGTTTCGGTCCCAGTTCACTTGGGTCTCATTTCATCTCGGTCCCAATTATCTTCTGTCTCAGTTGATTTCGGCCTCGGTCAGTTCGGTATCACCTGTATTGTCCGGTAGAGGAAAGTTTCCTGTAAATCCTAACGAGCTTGTCTTCCTAAACATAAGATTAAGAAACAGTAAGGACTAATTTTCTCATGTAAAATTGGGAGCAGTGTGCAGTTTAGTGAATTCTCCATAGGCACGCATAGAGGGCCAGGGCCATAATATGACATTTGACTTTAGCAGCCTCTTCACAAGCGCTTCTTTGTCTGCAGAGATTGTAGGAGAGAATCGCCCAACACATACCTGACCTAAAAAGTCCTCAAACTTGCTCCCTCAAACCTGGATTTAGACAAAGTCGGTCAACAACAGGGTACATCCTAACTGTAAGAAGAATCCCTGAAGGTATACGAGCCGAAATTCTAAAAGCTTCAATCATTTTTGTTGACTTCTCGAAGGCTTTCGACTCTGTACACCGAGGTAAACTGTTGGAAATACACAGTTGCAGCAATCATAATTTTATACAGTAATACAGAAGCTATGGTTAGGTCGCCTGACGGAGATACTGACTTTTTCAAAATTCAAGCTGGAGTCTTACAAGTGGACACACTTGTCCCACTTTTATTTATCATAGTTCTCCGGAATTGCCTGGACATTGAAAAAGACTCGAAGTAGAAGATACCCATCTGTGAAGATTACTGATGTTAATTGCGCAGATGACGTGGCTTTGTTTGCTGATGAAACCCAGAGTGCAGAGAGGCTTCTAGACTCCTTAGAAAATGTAGCATCTTTTATAGGACTGCATGTCAATGTCAAAAAGACGGAAATGATGAATCGGAACCAAATGGGCACAGTAAAAACCATTGCTGACAAACTACTGAAAGAAGTTGAAAGCTTTATATATCTTGGCAGCAAAATCTCTTAAACTAGGCATGGAATGCAGTTGATAAAATGACATCAGTATGAAAATCGTCTTTATCTGATGGCCTCAAACGAAATTTCTGTAGAGAACTTTCTCTTGTATGGCTCTACCAACTGGACTCTACTTAAATCACACATGAAAAATACTGATGGTACGTACACCAGAATGTTATTGCGATTCTACATAAATCCTTGAACTAGCACCCAACTGATTCCGAATTGTATGCCGGCATTCCTCCTATCACTCATCTATTAACGAAAGGAGGATGAGATTTGCCGGGAGCTGTTATCGCAGTAAGGATGAACTCATTGCGTCGCTGCTAATTTGGACCCCTGCACAAGGTTATACAAGTGTTGGTCGCCCGTACAAAAAAACGTTTATAGATGTGCTAAGTGAGGACGCTGGTTTGAACCCAGCAGAACTCAAGATAGCAATGCAGGACAGGGACGACAGGAGACAAAGGGTCAAATTAACCCAGGCAATTCGCCCGACCCAATTGATTGATTGTTTTCAGTGTTTTAGAGGTGATAAAATGAGAAATATTCAAAAGGATTCTCTTTCCTGGGCTTTGGTTTTCCTAAGATTTCCCCTTTCTCTTCATGTCTTATGTTCATAGGGGGTTTCAATCGTTTCTAGAATATCCAAAATTTGGCCTAAAAATGAAACGATTCTCTAAGAATGTTTTTTTTTAAAAAAAACATGACACCTTTTTAGATGTTCCATTCAACTGTTTTACATGGCGAGTCTATTTCCTAAAAAGTTCGAAAACGGTTGTTGCAATACACTGCTCCACTCTCAATTTTGTCGACTCCTAAACTACCTAATCAAATTCAAGCAGAACGCAATGGACTTATTTTGATTGGTGTGGTTACTCGTTTTAAATCTCAAATTTAATATCAGATACTTGAAACAGGTATTACTAGCAAATTCGACTTCTGTTGTATCAAGGTACTGGGAAGTTGAATGTGGGGGGATTTATGACTTTAGTCCTCGCTAATGAAATGCACGTTTTTTATCAATTTTGCAGATTGTTTTTGTAGTCATTGGATCAGTGTTAACACTTTTACCACAGGTGCAACCAAGGTACGAGGCACTGCAGTGCATTTTAAGTACGGTATCACTTGTTCTGACATGCCGTCCATTACCCGAAGAAGGGGCAGATACTTTTACACACACAACAGTATCATCAAGAAGGATGGATTGGAAATTTGAAGTATTTAGGAGATAATAGAGGAATACAAATTGTGTAGTAACCGAGACACAAGCCGGTGACCCATGCATGCACATCCTGTGTTGTAACAACTGAGCAAGGTGGACACCGATGATAACATCCTCCTTTGCCACCACATTAGTTTCCAATCCTCCACCTTTGAGAATTGTAATCCCGCTCCACGCAACACACCACGCAACTGGACTACACGAATTTTGACATATTAAACATAAAATCTAAGTTGAGCCTGGCCGTTTCTTAACTTCCCTCCCCCCAATATTTGAGCCTGTACGGTTTCTTAATAACGTAAAAATGTGGAGATCAGGTATTTGTTCATACAAATTATCGAATGAAGCAGGCATATGGAGACTAGTTGATGCCGGGTATGCTGAGCAGGTGAATGGTCAAATTAAAATAGAATATGCCAACTCGCTCGACTGTGATGACGATCCCGTTTACGTCAAATTTCTTATCATTCTCGAACCTTCGAAACGGAAAACGACCATTTCATCTCTTTGAAGCCTTTTCTTCCGTAGACGATCTCTCATCCTGAGGACATCTAAGGATGTTTCTTTTTAGAAACGGGTTGATTTACACGGAATGTTGTTTCAAGGAGAGTAATGGGTTGGGATAGAGTAATAGTCCCCTTAATCTTAAATGATTCTTTGAGACAGGACAAGTAAACAGGTCGGTCACACCCTCTTCTAGCACTTTATGCGTTCGGTTGCACAACCACACGTTTTACTTTGATGGTAAAAAAGCACTTATTATAGCTGTACGGTCCGAATTATTTCCGGACCACTTTATCACTTCTGAATCTCGCATCTTCGAAGAATATGTTCTGCCAAAATAAGTCAAAATCAAGGCTCCTACACGATCCAATAGTTGAAGACGCAAATGGTATTAGAAGAAAATGGCACAGATTATCACCAAGATTCGAGGAGGCAGTTGCTCACCCAACTATACGTTATGGTCATTTAGGGTGGCCATATGCTCCCCTCCCCCGGTGTCGGAGGACATGAAGCAATTTATATTCGAGAACGTATGAACTCGCCAACAACATGAACGATTATTTTCAAGTGTTTTTCTCCTACACATTTTACCAGAAATGAGATACTAACACAGCCGCAAATTAGGCAAGTGGGTGTAAATGGTTCTTATGACAAAAAATACGACCCAAGCTACAAAAGAACACCGTAGAAATAAAACGAAAGACCAGAAGTCATTTACAGTCAGGTAATTTAATAACACTGTGTTTGTAAAGGTACAGAGTAACATGCTAAAAACCTTTGCAAGGGATAAACTTGACAACAAAAATTGCTATATGCATAATCAACAACGTATACAACATTAAAGGAAACAACAGAAAAATTCCTATCAAAGTGACAAATTTCATCGAGCCACAATTGCATATTGCAATAAGGAGAACAACAACTGCATGAGAATTCACAAGAATAGTATAAAACTTCGAATAAAAAGCATGTCAAATCAGTTACACTTACTGTACCCTACATATCACGAACTCTGCCAATCCATTACGACAACGGTTAAACATCACAGAATCAATTACGAGTTCTTGGTTTATCACCCTTTAAACACTGTGCAATCCTAGCGATAGTTGAAGAACTCGACCACGTACTAAAGGGCGACAAATAAACGTCTATTAGAAGGGTAGCCCACCAAGTACTTCTCTCATCGTTGTGGCCATATTAAGCATATGGTTACGCATTTCATCTTGACCATTCACCTCCTGGACGTAAATCTAAACGTAGCACAGTGTATAGGTTTTTGTGACTACTTCTTAACCGAAATCTTAATGTCAGCAGGCAACACCAATCCTACAAAACCCGACACAACATCTTTCCAGATATTCAATCTAGTCTAAACAGTTACAAAATACTGATGTGTACCAACCCCCTCCCAAAACCATTCCCCATATATGTACAAGTAAAGCCTGTTGGGGCTCCGTATCTCCACGACACATCAAGGAATCATGAAACTTGACCTTGGCCACTATTCTATATCAGTAATAAGAGGTAACTACTCCCAATATACTCACAGGTTGAGTTAATAAGATAGCTTAGTTCCATTGAATAGTGACAACAGGTCTTTGTACACAACCCCTTTAATATCTGCAGCACATCACAAAATCCCCTGCACCAGCAGGACTAGTAATGGACATAAAAGCATCTTATCTACAGGACAGTAACCAGTACTGTAAAATTGGAACTGTCAGAGAACCAAACAAAGCTACTCTTGAGTCTTGAATAAAGGAGTGGATGCAAGATTCATTAAAGCCTTACAAACAGGGGCTTAAAATGATAAGATTATCATCATAACAACTTGGAAAATTTTCATCAAAAAAAGTAAAATGTGGGAGGTACTGTAATCTTTCTTTTTTGTTGTACATAACAAAAAAAAACAAACAAAAAAAAAACAATGAGTGACACTTTGTTGGCTCTTGAAGGGTAATGAACTGAAAAATATAATGAGGGGAAGGAAATCCAGATACTATCAGGTTTAGACTTAAGAGTTGGTATAGATACTCCTGGGTTAAAATTGATAAGAAACAAAATATGCTATGGGGGGAGGGGGTATCAAGACTCAAGAGCAGTTAAACTAATCCACCATTTAACACAATCTGGAAGAAACCATATTCATCATTGGAACATACTATAAACAATGAAGTGTGCATTTTGAAACAATAGCATATGTTTTGTATTGATGAAATGCATGGTAGAATGTGCAGGAAAGTCATAGGGTTATAAAATGTATGCTTCCAAATCAATTTCAAAACTCTGTCACTCAGATGATATAAGACTCACTAAGTATTACAACATCTGTAGTAAAGCAAAACACCATCATGAGCTGATGGTATGTAATCACCAGCTTAAAAACCACTGTCATTCTTTCAGTTTGTGTGATCAATTTATCAAACTCTTAATCAAACTGCAAAAGATGCAACAATATTTACAGAAAAGATGTATGTACATGGGCCACTACATATCAGGTTAGACTTGAAAATAGGCTAGTGTCAATTATGATCTTGAAAAATGTCACACAAAAAGTATTTACCTGTGGAATATATCAATATAAACAAATTTTCTTCATGTTGAAACTTGGCTAGCTAACAAATAATACACATGACACGAACTGCAGAAATGCCTCCTTGAGGCTTTTGAACCCCAGAGCATCATGTACATGGTCATCCTGCACACCTACCCTTACTGCGTACATTTATTCCAAAATATGAATGCAGTCTTGTCATTTAACTGGT
Source organism: Carybdea cf. marsupialis auct. non (Linnaeus, 1758) (assembly GCA_010016065.2). Taxonomy (NCBI): domain Eukaryota; kingdom Metazoa; phylum Cnidaria; class Cubozoa; order Carybdeida; family Carybdeidae; genus Carybdea; species Carybdea cf. marsupialis auct. non (Linnaeus, 1758). The sequence continues at coordinate 23,848 of JAAAKL020001900.1, forward strand.
GCAATAAATAGATTATATGCCTTGTCGTTTAAAAATCTCTATAAATCCCAAATATGTACAGACCTACTATTTACAAAATCCAAACTAAATTAAAATAGAATGAGCTACATCAGAGAACTCGGTTATTTCCGCTTCTTGTTGTTGTTGAGCTACCCTTTAATGCACTGTTATTAGGGACAAGATACACTGCCCCATCTGAGGTATACTGTAATGAATAATGTTCACGAGAATAGGGGTGACCATTGTCATCACGCAAACTATCAAATATGTAGTCATATAGCCATTCTGTTTTGCTCTTTATTTTTTGCATTTCTTTCTCTAGTGCTGCTTGCTCATCGAGCAAAGCTTGGCGCTCTGAGTCGATTTGTGTAATTTCACTGTCAAGTTCTTGAATGGCATCCATTTTCCTTTTACGGCAATTTCTTGCAGCTACTTTGTTTTTGCCTTTTCTTCGAATGTCCTTGGCAAGAGATGCCTGCTCATAGTCAAGTTCTTCTATCATGGTATTGAATTTCTCCACAGGCATATGGATCAGTTCTTCTTCACTGTAAGACAAGCCTGCAACTTTCCTCACTTTGGGCCGGGCACCCTTCCCTTTGTAAAGAGCTACCTCTTCCCCAACATTAACAATGCTTTTTGTTTTCTCGAGGCTAGTTATGAAATCTTCTTTCCTTTCTGTTGCATTTGTGTCTGTAATTTGTGGAATGTCGCTTCCAATACAGTACCGAGGATCAAACGAAGCACTTTCAAAGTACTTAGGTAACTTAGACTTCTTACGGTCTTGCACCATGTCCACCGACTTGGAAACATCGTTGTCCAAGAGGGAACCAAGTTTATCTGTGAAAAAAAAGGAAGAAAAGTTCTAGCACACTGATACATTCGACTATCTATCTTTGGCAAAGGGTCACATTATATGGCCAAACACAAGTAACTTGCACACGGAAGAGAATATATAGCTTTTCTGACGTTATTACTAAAACCTTTGTGTGCAAGATTGCAATGTTCTACACAGGGTTCAAAAATTCACTCCCAGCATGAAGTTAATTATTTTGGACCATAAAATTTCAACAGGCATTTTTTCTGGGCTGATTGAATTCAGCTCTGTTCCATTGCACAACAATACGTAGCTACCAAGGTAACATCCCACCTACTGTCTCGAAAGCATGATTGCTTGATGAGACCAGGACGCTTTCACAAAAACAACAGAAATCAATCAACCACAACCTTATAGAAATCAAGCCTAACTCAATGCCTTGAACCATTTGAAAGATGGCATCCAAATTCCAACCAACAATAACTTTCTTTCACAAACTCATTACCATGTTAATATTCATTCTTGTGGACCAAATAAACAGGTACTGCGTCGAAATGCTGCATTCAACACGGACCAGCATATTTTATTGATACACAACGATCAGATGAGATACAAGCCACGCTACGTTGAGCTTCGGCTTCACGAATTGTTTTGACACGAGGCTGAAAAATAAAATAACTAGGAGGTATCTACGTATGCCTCCTTCAAATTGCAACGGGCCACTGTTACTGAACATGTAGCAACGATAGTCCGAAACACCCAATTACTTGCACAATATCTTAGTGCATCTCTTGAAAACAATGGTTAGCGAGATGCCTGTTCTCCCGGTACCCTTTACAATCAAACCACTTCATCGCAACAACCTTTCATGAGGCAATTGAACATAAGTTTCTTAAGCTACCATACCTACCATAGGTCAAGTTGTACTACAAGATAAAGTCAAGATGTGTGATTCTTATGTAGGTTAGAGCTAATACTTTATGTGAAGATTCAACGTGATAAGAGTGGGATACAAGAAATAAATAAGGTCCTATACCTACCAGCATTTCCTTCTGATGATTCCTCCGAAAACATCCTCTTAAGGTCCGATAAAGGGCTGTTCTCTTGTTTGGCATCTACCAATACGTCAAGTCCTGCCTTTAGCTTCGTACTTGGTAATGATCCTTTCGAAAACTCGAGTGATTGTGGACTTCCCTTGTAAAACTTGTCAAATGTTGACAGAGCCTCTTCAAGATCGCCAGAGAAGTCTTCCTCTGAGGACGAAGACCCTGAGAGGCCGAAATCGACCAGAAACGGATCGTAATCAGCATTGTTATTCTCGATTCCTGGGTTAAAAAAACTGATATTCTCGACAGGCGAATCGCTTGCACCCTTCAAGTATTGTGCAATTTCATCATCAAGTTGTCCTGGCAATGGTAGCAATGCTCCTGCACCTTCATTAAGTGGTAAGTTGTTGAAATCAGCTTTCTGTGGTGGTGGACTTGTATTTTGATTAAAGTTTAGCAAATCGTATTCCGGGCCAATGAAGTCCTCGATGTTTAGGTTCAGGTTATCCAACTCATCGGAAGGGGAAGGCAAAGTCGCTGCTCCGTATTCGTTGAAATTATGGATAGGTGAATAGGTGAATTGTTGATTCGGTAGTTGCTCTTGTGGTCTTGGACTGAAGATAGACTCAGCTCCTGAAAAAGGTGACGAAGAGGAGCACCCAGAACCAGACTCGGACCCTGAGCCATAGCCAACATCATCTGGGCTAACTCGATCGGGTGAGTTCCGACTTCCATGTGCCTGAAGTGGCCATGCAGAGAAGGAACCATACTGAGCAATGTCCCCTCGATCACAAGCACTGTCAAGGCTAAGCAACTGTTGCAGTAGTCCTTGCTCTTTCTGAGTTACTAGTCGACCATGGCTCAATAAATTGTAATCAAAATTTTGTACTGACGGCCGCACTGGCTGTCCCTGTATTCGATTCAACAGATCATACGGTGAGTAGAACTGGTTTGGCACGAAGTCTTGGTTAACGTTAGTTTCTGTCATCCATTCTGCCACAGACAAGGCAACCGCTATCTGTAAAAGTCCTTGAAAATATTTAAAACCCATCCTCACTTCCTTTCAATATTACACGTTATGCTACGAATATCAATATTCCACGATCCCTCAATGCTTGACAAATGGTAAATGACAACACTGTGATGCTCTTTCCCCTTTAACTGCTCGCTATTCTAGAATGTACTAAAGCAGGCGAGATCTGTTTTTCTTATTGAAACTTGCCTTTTTTAGCAATGATGTAATGCTAAGTCTCGACTCGGTAGAGAGGCCATTTCATTGAAGTGCTACCAATGACGTCAATCGATTTAAGAAATAAATGGGCACACGCACAATGGATTTCCTTGCATCCGTGACGGGCTTGATATGTTCCTCCGTGTTTTTTAGGTAAACAGAGGCACTCCTGCAAAACTTGTCTAGTAACCCGTTTTACGTCACTGAAAGAAGTCGCTTCAGTTCTTGGATTATCTGAAATCTGTAACAATGTGCGTGCATATTACTTGATAAACTACCCAGTAATACACCAAGTCCAGTATTCAGCCTTTTTTGAGGGTCATTGTCAAAAAATTGGTATGTTTTCCCGCAGTCTAAGTAAACAGCATTCGTCCCCAGCTGTCTTTCTCTCCGTTTGTTTGGTCTGTTTGTCTAGCCTTTCTGTCTGTCTGTTTGTCTTTCTGTCCGTCTGTCTGTCTGGTTTGTATGTCTGGTCAGTGTGTCTGTCTATCTGATCTCTCTTTCTGTCTTTCTTGTTGGTCTGTCTGTATGTATTTGTGATCTGTCTTTCTGTCTTTTTGTCTGTCTGTCTATCTGTTTGTCTGTCTGTCTGTCAGTGTGGTATATTTGTCTCTCTGGTCCGGTCTGTCTTTCTGTTTGTCTGTCTGTCTGGTCTGACTTGTCTGTCTGTCTATCTGTCTGGTATGTCTTTCTGTCTGTCTGTCTGTATGTCTCTCTGTCTTTCTTTCCATCTGTCTGTACCTCTTTCTTTCGGTCTGTCTGTCTGTGTTTGTGTGTCTGTTTGTCTCTCTGTCTGTCTCTCAGTTTGTTTGTCTGTTTGTCTGGTCTGTCAGGTCTGTCTGTCCGATCTTGTCAATCAAGACAAAAATTGTCTTTCAATCTGTATATCTGTCTTTCTGGCTGGTCTTGTCTGTGTGGTCTGGTCTCTCTGGTCTCTCTGGTCTATCTGTCTGTCTGTCTGTCTGGTCTGTCTGTCAGTCTGTTTGTTTTGTATATCTGTCCGTCTGCCTGTCATGTCTGTCTGTCTGTCCGTCTGCTTTGATTGTTTGTGTAGTCTGTCTTTCAGTCTAGTCCTTCTGTCTTGTTTGTATTTCTGTCTGGTCTGTCTCTCTAATTGGTCTTTCTTGTCTGTCTGTCTGTCTATCTATCTGTCTCTAAGTCTGTCTGTCTAGTTTTTCTGTTTGTCTGGTCGGTACGGTCAGTCTGGGAAGCCGGGTCTGTTTGGTAAGTTTTGTTTGTCTGTCAGTCTGTCTGTATAGTTTCTATGTGCCTGGTCTGTATGTCTGTCTTTCTGTATGTCCGTCTGTCCTTTTCTCTGTGTTTTTCTCTGTATGTTTGTCTTTCTGTCTATATCTCTGTCTAGTCTGTTCGTCTGTCAGTCTGGTCTCTCTGTTTGGCTGTTTGTCAGTCTGTCTGTTCTGTGTTACTGTCTGGTCTGTGTGTCTCTCAGGTCGGTCCTTCTGTGTGTCTCACTGTCTGTCTTTCTGGTTTGTCTGCTTTGTCTGG
>JAAAKL020001901.1:7162-28441 GCA_010016065.2 Carybdea cf. marsupialis auct. non (Linnaeus, 1758)
ATGTCATCAAGCCCAGAAGTTTCGACGTCGCCAGAGGTCTTTTAGTCCAGAAGGTAAAGAACTGGAGTATATCACTCAGGAGTAGCTGATCAGTGATCGATTTGTCGTAGACTGCATTTGATTAGAGAAGTTTGTCAATCAATTATGTTTAATCTTTCTGAGGTCACGTTCTAAGACACTTCTGTATTCTTGCAGTATTTTCACTTCGCCACGATTGTCTGGTGATGTCCTTAGGAAGTCCTTAAACCTTGGCCCTTGATTACTTCCTTGACAGCGTCGCTATTGCAGTCATCATCAAAGCAGTCCTTGTCATTTGCTCTACTGAAGCCTATAAATTTGTTTCCGACACTATGCAAATTGTTATAGAAACTTTGTCATGTTACGTAAAATTTAACGCTGTCTCTTTGATTGGGAATCGTTGGACTTATTTCCCCTTTTACATGATCTTTTCAATCTACAAAATTAATTTGATAATCCTATAATTTACCTCTGAAGAAAATTGAGATAGATGCAGGCCATTACAGTTTATCTTCTATGATCTAGTAATTCTATTCTATGAAGACCAAAAGCTTTCAATGTTTTGATGCTCTATTCCTAGACTTGCATTAATCTCAAGAAGGGAAATAACTTTTCACGTTCTGATTCTAACGTAACTGCATCTGTAAGAGCCTAATAAAGTGATTTCACAAGTTTATTTATCTGTCATTAGCGTTGGGACATGGCGACCTGAATCACGCTGGCAGCTAGCGATTTTGCCACTATGATAAAACAAAAATATCGTTGCTTCTGCTGTATTTATAAGAACAGAACGGGTTTTATCTTATCACGAGCTGTATTGAACTTCAAAAAATGAGTTAATGAGACTTGATTGAGATTTCTCCACCTCTGGCTCCCGAGGTCCTAGTAGAGATGAAGAACAAGCATCAATCAACTTAAAGATACGATCAGAAACTAAAACATGTATAATTGTACGGCATCAAGCACTAATTTCCCAGACAAATTTTTGTGACTTCCCAACAGTTTTCTTTATCAGTTTACGCAGAATATCTACATACATACAAACACACCAATGTACAGTGGATACTAATAAGTAGTTATAGAAAGGAAAATTGAATTAACTGCAGTTACCATAGGTTTCACTACCCACAACACTGCAAACATGAATATAAACTTATACACGCGTACACACATTAAAAAGTGAACACATAAATGCGTTCTCTACATATGTTAAATTTAACTACAGATTTGTTATCTCAAGTTTGTAAATATACAGGAAAGGCAGGCAGCTGACTTACTAAATCAGTAATACCCCAGGCGGGAACTGGGGTTGGGTAGCGGGGTTTCTATAAGGCAAACTGCTGTTTTCGTTGGCCTGAAAAGCTTGATGAGAGAACGAGGTGAAAAACGAAATTTTGGTGAGCTACGCATTTTACGGTGCTAATTGTTTAAGAAATTTACAAATTTCATCTTGTGCAAATCTGACCATGATGGTCGGTGCATGGTAATACTGGCTACTTCCAATGACTTGTAATATTTAATAGTCTATATCTTGATGACATTAGTCTCATTTTGTGAGATTTAATCTCAAATCTTTGCGGAAAAGTCACCTGCAAAGTAATTAAAACACGGATTTGGTTGAGTAGTTTATTATATGGGATCAAATCAGCATGGTGCTTCCAAAACGTTTGTCCGTTTACGACAAATGGTCAAATCCTTTGGGAGCCGATGCAACTACAGTAAATAGGAAGTCTAAAATAAATGCGGAGGCAGATGATATCTGAAATTTACTGCACCAATTTATGTCTTCTTTGACGATGTAGAATGGACGAATCTTAGACGAAGATAACTGAGGGTTTTTTCACTAAATGGGAAAATCAGAACCACAAGAATGGTTGATTGCATGGTGGAACTGATCTACAATTTCATTCTGCATTTAAATCCAACGATTTAATTTGCTTGAGTACTTCTTTAACAGGGTTCCACAACTAATGTGATATCAGTGATATGCTGAATGGCATTGGTGGCAATGACTTTATACGTCTTTATTGTCACTGGGGATGGTTTCTTTTAGGTCGCAGAAAGTTTTTTCTTTCAAATTTTTCTTTCTTTCTAGTTTGATTCTGGCTACATTTCTCGAGATTTCGTATCACGTCCATATATTGGACAACTATATTACTGATGGCAGCCAAAAGTAAAAATATGCAGTTGCAGAGGTAGCAATAACTTACACCATTTATCATATTCATTTTGCTGCTTCTGAAAAACACGAAACATTTAACAGGCAAAGATAAATTGATGGTTAATATAATCATCGCTTAAGTTTCAAATATCACTTAAATATGATGTAGTTAAATAAAATTCTATTTCAAAAGTTACTGTTAAAGCACTTTACAACATTTAACTAAGATATTATGAGATGGCTAGGTACTAAAATGTGCTCAGGGTAGTTTATGGTGGTAGGCCTTTGATAACTTTTACCTATCTACAGGGACGTGGTCATTTTCTCATTGTAACAGTCAAACCCGTAACTGACCTCGTTTGAGCAGGATGGCTAATTTTGGAACAGAATCATTGATGGGTACTAGGCCTAAATGACCTAAAAAACATCCCACCTACACCTCTCCGTCAACAAACCACAAACACAGACATGCAATCAAAGATGGATGCCGAATAAATGCAAAGAACATTTCTACACAAATTGTTTGCAACTCCTCAACTTTACAACTGTCTTTAAAGAAAGAAACATTTTCTCCCCGGGGAGCTATATGATTTTAGGAAATCTTCTAGAAGGAGCAAGCCCCTCCATGTCCCCCCAGCTACGGGTCTGGTAAGAATGGCTTTTATAGTTATCGGGAATGTTAAATGAGCAATTAATCGCTAATACAGAAAATGTTTAGATTAGTGTTGGCATACAAAATTCTTTGTGCTATAGAAACAAAATCAATTAGGGGGTGACTGCCGCCCTATTTCCACTTTTGGGCATATTATTTACTTATATTCGTTTTGGCATACACATGATAGTCGCGCTCTTATTGTTAAACTGGGACGTCATTTCCAAATAGCTATATTTTAGAAACTATTTTCATGTTTGATAATGGCGAGTAACTATTACATTATGTATCGTATTGCACAACAATAGTCATTTTTATGAGCATAGAATGCTAGAAATTTGTTATTATGGAATTGTTAATAAATAATTATGAGAACATTGGACTAGAGCATTTTTACGATTACTAAAACCCCATGCCACTTCGTGATTTACTATTGACGTCACTGTAGTGCAAGAATGTAATTAAATGCAATAAGTAACAAAGGCAAAAAAATTGAATGGACAATATTTCCAGTGTTTCAGACAACATTTTATGGGCATTTCATGTTGCTTGCAGTAAAAGATCCTTCCCTGACCTTTCAAACTTCAACAAGATCTGCCTAACGTAGTGATACTACTTATCAGGACAAGATTGCCCTCAAAGAAAAAACATAGAAAACTTGTTTTAAATTTGCTTTCCCAATCATGAACGAACATCCTCTTTGTAGTAACAATCTGTGCAAACCATTCTAATCTTCTGATATAATATTTTTGCAAACATTTAAAAATCTAGAACAATCTGCTGTCTAGCATTCATAATGGAATGAAGCTGATAATGCACATTATGATAACATATACCAGCTGTTCCTTCTAATGGTTTTATCAAGAAGTGCCATTTCGTTTCCTTTGTTCTTGCTGTCCTGTTGATTGACTAGAAGACCCATTACGTCATTTCAAACGAGTTGACTTTCATCAAAACAAATTAAAAATAAATCACTATGGAGTCATTTGTGACTATTCATCATGTCTTAATAATATACAAAAGATGCACTATGATGAATCTGTAATCGAAAATGGATTTTCCACCTTCAGGTAACAGATGTTTGATACCTGAAATGTCGAGAGTGTTACCTGAATATTCCCATTATTATATCTGCAACGCGTGGCTACTTCGTGTGTTGATATTTTGTTTTGTATTTCGGATTAATGATAAGTTTTTTTACTTTGTTTTCTAGTTTGTCATGGACTAAGTAATAGATTTTATTAAAACAGAGAACCTGAGCAATTTCTTTATTGACTGTTTGTATAAATGGTATGCTGTCATTGGTACTTTTCATTAGTCATTTCGATATTTTCTCGATGTTACTGCAAGGAATACCCAATAATAATACCGAGAGAGTGCAAGTGTCTGGCTAATATTCGAATTTCAAATCAAATTACAAATAACAGGGATGACTAAGCAGCACAAGGAACTTCAGAACTTTTAAAAACGCACCTCAGAATTTCATACATGCCAAAATATTTTTACAATTAATCTGATACCGTTTAATTCAAACGCTATAAGGTTTGTGTTTAATCGCTAATACATACTATGTGCAGCACTTTTTAAAAGTTTGTAACTTTTATAGTTGGTATCTAAAATAGTGCGTAATTTTTATAGGTGGTGGTTTTTAAAGTAAGTATCTATTATAACTGCCATTATTTTATTTGTTGGTATCTTTTATAGTAGGCACTTTTTAAACTTAGTAATTTTTATAGTTCTTATCTATTGTATTTGCCATTTTTTGTAGTTGGCAATTTTTTATAGTTGGTACCTATTGTAGTTGGTACTATTAACAGTTGTCATTTTTTAATGTTTGGTATCTTTTATAGTTGGTATTACTTATTGATGGTATTTTTATAATTGGTATCTTTTATAGCTGGCATTTCTTGAAGTTGGTATTTTTATTGGTTATGAGATAAATTGGAAAAGCCGACTCTCAAAAGGTACAGTCTGGATCCGTGTCTGCAATTTTGACCAACGTTTTGAAAAGTTAAAATACTCACCCAATGTCCTTGTTTACCTTTACCCTGCTATTAGCATAAGAAGAGTAAGTATGTGAAAACGTCATTTACTAGATATAGATGGCATATTGAAATATAAATTGCAAATAACTTCAAATACTAAGCCAGCTTATATGACATGCTGCAGTTTATGGCATGCTTATTTGTTTGAAAAGGAAAATGATTTACCTGTAATGTTCTACTGACTTAAGAATTCAACTGCTCCTTGTGAACTAGAACGTGAGAGGAAGACATCTGTCCCGCTTTTCGAAGACACAATTTAAAGCATGTGTCGTGTAACTTTCAAAAGTTGGGCCAGAGTTGATTGAACTGGTTATAAAGTTTGGATAGGAACAGGTGATGAGTCGCCAATAATGTTGAGGACTTGTGTCTGATGAAGGATAAGTCAATAGGATGTTCATAGTGCTCAGTCTTGTATTGATCAAATTTTGACAAGTGGAAGCCAAGCAATGATTGTAGCCACATATCCTCGTATTTACACTCTTAGATCTGTAATCACTTTTGCTTCGAGCGAACAATATGTTTCTTATATTTACACGATGGTTTACAACAATTTGTTGCTAATCGAAGGATTTTTTTGTGTGTGGTTAAGTCTTAAGATCTAAATGGTTTTGAATCTGGAAAGAAACCATGAGTTACGGAGAGCAAACCATCTCTCAGTTCTTGTGATGGTCGTCGGTGTTTGTGCTCTAGGAAAAAGGGGCAAATGTAAGTGCCTCGTTATGAATTCTAGTCTGTGGACTTGGTTGTATCTTCTTAGAATAATATCATTTCAAAGGATGCGTATAAAAGCAAGTAACAGTAAAATAGTGGAAGTCGAAGCTGTGCTACAAATATTTGTTGAGTGCTACAATGTTCATAACAATATTTAATGTCAGAGCAACATAAAACAACAATCTTTTGTAGAATAGTACGACATGACCGTATTAATAAGTAATCAATGTAGCCTACATGATAATGTAGAGTGTATAAAAGTCTTTATCTGTACGATGGTCAGTTATTGACTGCAATAGTGGAAGAGGAACAAGAATGACAGAAGCAAATTAAACCATTTGAAATTCAAATGCTTCCGTAGACTCCTAGAAAAGGGTCGGGTTAAAAGAGGAATGGGCAAATCGACAGAGAAATAGAAGTTTGAAGCAGCTCTTTGAAAATGAAAATTTAAAAATGATCAATGTTGATTGTTTAATATTGAGTGAATATGGCGTTTCTTGACTTGATGAAACTGATAAGCCTGGCATGCTGCCATAACATGCCCTAGAGTTTCTTTACGGTCGTTGCAGCGGCGGCAACGATCATCTCCGGCGATGCGCTTCACGTGAACGTCATACGCTCGGGTTGGGAAGGTGCCATCCTGAGTCATGAAAAGTAGAGCCTCTACGTCGGGGTGAATTTTCCCTTGAACCAACTATTGATTGGAAGCCTGGTTTTGGTCTACAAACCCCCAGTACCTCCCATGGATGGTTTTCCTTCTCAACTTCCGTAACCTTCTATCATTTAAAAGTTTAGTTATTGCTGGACGGAGGCTCTTGCGACTTGCTACCGTCAATTCCTTGTTGGCAAGTCGCATGGTGTCTGTAATGGTAATATCGACAACCAGTCTGGCTACTACTCCCCTTCCCTCACGTATTAAGCTGTACCCGACGTATGGATCTTTTAGAGATACACAAGTACGCTATTACACTGCGTATGGCTTGAGAGTTAGGGTTATAGAGTTAAAGATATCCTCAACTGAGTGGAACCCCCTTCCACCAAGTTCCCGACTTATATACAGTCTGCCTGCAGATGCTGTATAGTGGTGGAATTTATTATCTCTGAGCGCTCGCCGGAGGCTCTTATCTATTCGTTTCAGGTCAGTCTAACCCCAGATGGTAAAAGTGGCATAATAAGTGAGACTGCCTGCGACTACTGAGTTGAAAGCATGGGTCAGGTGTTTCGCACAGAGATTTGCCTTAAGGATGGTATTCGCCTTTCAATTCACCATGTCTTCAACCACACCCAGGTACTCGTAAGCGTCCTTTCCTGCCTTCACGGGAAACCTACTCGACAGTACTAGGTCTAAAAAAGATATGTGTACTAGGTAGCAGTAGAAGATCACACGGGTTGGAATTTTTGAAGTGCAGAGAAGAAAAAGCCTAAGTGATAGGTGAAAAAAGATGTATTAATATTTATTTTATTACCGAGCGGTACATCTATTGAAATGTTACTTGGTGATGACCATAAAGCTAAGATATGTTAGGGGCAATTTTACACTATTTAACCTAAACCCTGCTTTTTGAAAAGCAGTCATCATCTTCTTCATCATCACCACCATCATTGGTTGCTGTCATTGAACGCTGTTACGAGATTCATCCATTAATCAAAAGGAGTGTCCTAATTCTAACGAGAAAGACCCTTCATCCATTCCAGTCTCAGTTATGGATTTGCAAGGAGACAAAACTACACAAACTATGCATCATGACGACATCTTTTCACAAGTGCCTTGTGCATTATCGTGGAAGCGTAAAGCACTATCAAAAGAGTTTTTGCTGTTTTTATTTACTTACTTCACTACTTTGGGCGTCCCCCAAAATGCCAACAGCTTTGTTACTGCCCTTTGGTGATATTGACATGGTGATTTAGTTGCAAAGTTTATACAATTCCATAACGACTTATTTTCTTGACTGAAAATGCCAAAGATCTCTTAGTGTTCACCAAATGCTCATTACAAACTACTATGCCTTGTTGATTACGGAAAGTGCAGCGACTACATAATTACATGTTTGTATAAAGACACTAGTTTGGTGAAAACCTCCCTCGACTGCTGAACAAAATTATTCATGTATTTCAACAATTTAGACAAAGTTATTGTAGCACCAGCTGCCACAATAAATCCACTTTTGATTTAGTGACGGAAATTAATTAAATTCTTACTTATGATTCTCCTTTTATAGAAATTAAACTAACGGGTAGACCTCATATCAATTCAAAACTTTGTAGCGTCGTGAATCAGAAGAAAAAAGATCACTATTCACTTTTGAGAATATCACAATCGCACCGCCCTTGGTGAATGGGTAACAGTGTAATATACCAGCTAGAAAATGACACGAATGTTTTCTTCAAGGACATCTAAAATGAACACACAAAAATCATACATTGTAGCAAGTGTTCACGAGGCAGACTTACGCCAAATTCCTAAAATATCTTCAAGGCATGAGAAAAGCAATACACTTACACGCTTATGTAAGGGAGGTGGTGAGGTAAGGCGTGACAGGAAGACACGATACAAGTTGCGGTGAGATTTCTGCAGCTATCCAGCAAATATACATCAATTTTTTTAAAAAAAATCACAGTATCCCGATGGCGATGAACTAATTATTCTACGAACTGAATTCCACGAACGAACTCCAAACTACAGGCAGATCCGATAAGGATGCAGTCTTTTACTTTACGGTCCTACCCCAGTCACACAACTGATTATACCAGACTGCTGTATATATTAGATTGCTGTATATATCTGACTGCTGTGTATATCAGACTGCTGTATATATCAGGCTGCTGTGCATATCAGACTGCTGTATACATCAGACTACTGTATACGTACAATAGAAGGAATTCGGAATCACACAACAAGGTATGCTTGTCGTTCTACTTTAGGAATAATACCTAGTCATTATGCTGATTGCTGCAATGCGGTAACGTACAGGGAATGTTTTTACGTGCCTACGTCATAGCCATCGTGTGCACATTGTTGTTGTGAGCGATGGCACACAGCGTGCCGTAGGTATTGCAGCAATTACTACGTACGTACCTATTCAGTATTTATCATACAGAAACAACTATTTCTACACTGTCCTTTAGAGTTGTAGTGTGTGGGGGGCTTCGAGTAATTTGCCGACTTGTGTTATAAGTGTTAGTCAACCACCCCGTACCTAGTGGCAAATTCTTTATTCAAAAAGAAATACTATCAAGAGAAACCATTGAAACTTTTAAGTCCGTACTCTAACCATTATACATGCCGCACCATTGCGCCTTGTAAGAAGGTGGATGTACATAAGGGACCTTAACTTTTCTTAACTCTACAGACTGAGAGCGAAATTGGGGTCTGATGATAAAATAAGGCGGTAAGTGAGGCCTTCCTGAAATACTGTGAAAATTAGTAGCTATAATGAGAATAGTTGGGCGCAGCTGTATATAACACCATGCAAAGTAAATGAGTTGGTTTAAACCATAAAATCTATCTCAATGTTACTTTCCTCTCAGATCACAAGCCTTCGTGATTTCCCCTATGAGCTGATGTTCATCGCATGTCCGTCTTCTGAACAAAACTGCTTGCAAGAAACAAGGTACCGGTTTTGTGGGACTAATCTCGAATGAGAAGGAAAACAACCAATCAAATGCTCTGGAAGTATAAATTATTCAAATCTGTCCGATTATTTGATTGTTTTACTGTGACACAATTTTATCCTTTTTGGGCTGATTGAGCGTAGCTCAAAGGAAATAACTTAAATTGATTACTATTAATTACCTTCAAGTGATAAGCTTGTTGTGGAAACCTCAACTGTAAATTGCTCTCCATGGTGATTGCACAACAAAGAAGTTGCTGCATGCATTGTAACCTTCTGAAAGGAAACAGTGCCTAGTTAGTCGATTAGACATGACCAGCAAACAAGATAACACGAAGGTTATGACTGCCAGTCATATGTACGAATTTGGAGGATTCAAATTCTTTTATTTCGTGTAATTATCATTTTATTGATTTAGTCTGATGCTAATGTTTCTCTTAAGCGGGCATCCGTATAAAAACTTCGCACTTCACAAGCAAGTGATGCCCTATTGCAGAGTGACATTGCTAAACTCAATTTCATATAATAGGTAAAGCTAGGTTCGCCTTTCGCTTGGCCGTTCTGGAATCCTTCCACATCAAAGCAAGAAAACCGTTGCTTAGTAGACAAAAAGAATTTACCTTTTCATTGGGCCTTTTTGGCAGTCAGTGTTCTGATTAGCAATTTGAAAACTCAGTTGGGTTGAGTTTTATCGATTTCTTTTCAGTTACTGTTTCGTGCAGTTTTAAATTATTATCCTGGTCAGAAGATGCCATATTTACATCCAGGGTCATTCTTGAAGAAATGGTGTCGAAGGCAAGGAAAATAATAGTCCATCTAGATTCCGAAGAACGTAAGGAAATTCCAAAGGAAGTTAATTTAAAATCAAATATGACGGCAATGGACCTACATTCTACGCCCCAAACAAAATTCGTAATTAAAATGAAAGTTTAGAAATGAGGCCGACCATGATTTTGCCATTTGTGGACTGTTGCACATTTTATCTTAGACAAGGTATTTTTCAGCCATTTTAGCTCAATGACAACATATCAATCAACTCTAAGATAATGTTCACATAAGAACACACAATTTAGATACTATCTGCTGCATATGATGCCTTTAATTCATTCAATAGGTTTTGCTCCAAATTTCCGAATTTAAACATTGTTTTATTTATTGTCAGTTGAGGTAGGCAGTCATTCCTTAACAATTCAAACTCAAATGAGTTTCTCATTTCATCTACGATACAAATTTTCAATCCGATCGTCCCCTCATTACATTTACCTCTTGTAATAGTGCATGGAGCATGGTTTCTTATGTCATGTGACTAACTCCATTACAATATATGGCAAACCATTGGAAACTCAATAACAGTTTACAACATATATGGGAGGAAATGGAAGGAAAAATTACTTTTGCCCACCTCTCAAAGAGATATTTTTAAAAAATTAATGGACAGTATCAATTTTCTTTAACGAGGCATCCTGACCTACTTTATTCAATTTTCCAGTCATTGAAGCCACAAATCTGATCCAAGTTCATGGCAATAATACATGGCATGGTTATCGAAATACCACTTTACAGATATTTTACTAATGTCTTTAGTGGCCTATGTAAACTAAACTACTCTAACTTAGACACAGTTACATTTCAGGAAGCAGTATGTTACTGTAAAGATTTCAGACACCATATACTTTGCCTCAAAATGTTTTTAACTTCCAGGGGCAAAGAGAGTGTATAGTGAGGCAAAACGTTTCCCGGGTGTCTATGCAATGGCGCTTCTGATTGGTCTCAATACGCAAAAAACACAATGCTATAGAAAGAAATTTAACGCTCTATAGTTGAAAGACCGCGCATGCGTGACAAAGAACTATTCCCGGCCATAGGTTGCCCTATATATTTCAGAAACGGAAAAGCTGAGAATGCAACACCTGACAATAAATCCCTCAGTTTCGACAAACGTCATGCCTTTAAAAATTACAGGAGAATACGGTGTCTTAATTTTAAAACACTGGTACGAACGCCCTTCAATAACATGGGAAAAGCAACAAACATATTGATACTGTGAAATCAAGAGTGATCCCGCATTGCCTGTCAAGCAGATAAACAAGTCAAGCATTTCTCTGTGGTATGCCAGAGTGACGTCAATGTATAGTCTATTGGCTGTGACGGCTTGTCACCATCCATTGTAACATCTTGTTACAACAGCTTATTAACGAGTCCCCAAAATAGAGTTTAGCATCTAGTAGTAAATCTCATACAATAGAGATCACGATGATGATGTTACGATGGAAAACATACTCATGAGCAAAAATGTATCTACGTGCACTGCAAGACAACATCAAATCATAAGCATACCTTCTACAAGTGTGATCACCTTCGGAGATAAATCAATCTAAGGTTGGCAACGTCTTTCAGATCAAGACTAAAGTTAACAGAGAAAGTTAAACAGGATATTGATGGTACAGGATTTCTTGCAAGAACAAAACGAATTGGTATGCCTGGTAGTGATATCACCAAGCCACGCTGAGAGAATGTGTACCGAGCAACGAGGAACTTCAAATAAAGGGCCAGCTTTAGTTTGGGTACTTTTAAAGACAATGTGTCTACTACGTATTGAAGGTACTTATTCTCCCTGAGTAAGTGACTAATTGTGACAAGCTCAGAAGAAAACGTAGAATTGAAACAAATACTTTTAGCCACATAGTTCTTAACGTTTAACTAAATTAAATCTCTAAATACTTTTATTAATGTATCCCCGGGGTTGAATACATGTATCAACATTTTCAACCCACCAACGTAGTAATGTTGTATAAAATTTTCAATGCCGTTGTTGACCGGATAGCGCAACATAGACCTTCTACCAGCAGGAAGAGGACGACTTTTTGCAAGTGAAGCCTCCCCACCTCTGTAAACAAACCTGGACAACAAAAGCTGGCGCAGATTTTTCTATTCATTTACTTTTAAACCAGTAATGTGCTTATAATTACTGGGATTCGTGCCTTTCATTTTTAGCAGGAGGAAGATCCTCTCTGCACCTCCGTGTCTTGACGGCATTGCATATAAAGCATTTAGAGCCTGACGTTTGGAGAAAGTTTCGAGTATGTATTTCTTTTATTGGTTTTGATATTATTAGAAAACTTTTGTTTACTCGGTAACTCACATAGGGTTTTGAATTTCTCTCATTGTTGTATAATTTGACCGTACCAATTCTTGTATCCTCTTAATGTTCACCATTTCCGTGTACAGCTTCGAGGAGAAGCAGCATGCTTTAAAGCATTAAGTTGCAAATGATGAATGCGTTGTTTCTTGCATACATAGATATGAATCCTATTGATCTTTTATGGCTTAAAGACTAGGAATTTCTCTCTTACTCATTAAGGATTCCAAGGTCATGGCCAGAGGCTCTCACTATATGTGAGCTTAAGACTGTAGGTCATTTTGAGTTTGCAGTCATGTTTGGCAACAACAGTAATCAGAGCCCACACTGAGATGAATGCAGCCCCTGATGTTCTCTTCAAATTCCTTAAAAGCCCAAATGAAGTGAAGGAGGACTTGAATGCTCCCTGTGTAGTCATTTTAAAGCAGATTTCATAAGACTCAAGGTCACCTACAACTTTTTATAAGAATTTACTTTGAATTTGTTGCCACTTTATACTGACCACTTCATATGTCTGACAAGGTACCCTCAGTTCAGGTTTATGCTGAAGGGACAACAGCAATCAAAGCCATAAATCGATGTACACTTTTCCCGGTTTACGGAAAAAATATTAAAAACATAAATATAGTGGGTAATAATGCTCTTCACAAAATATGTAAAGTCAGTTCCGTGTTTGTGAAGCATACAACTAATACTTTGTGGATATCGATGAATTTCAGATACAAAAAGATAATATTTTGTATGCATGAAGGTTTTATGTCTAGACAAATCCTAATCCTAAGATAAACTTTTTATATCTTCTTTGAATTTGTATCCTCTAGAACTAGTTTTCCTATTTTGTTGTAGCAACTAAAATCAAAGTTTTTCTGCGTGTCGAAATCAGACCTGTTTTGATAGCACTTAGAGATTTAAAGCTTGATCCTATCCCAAACTATAATGACATAGCATTGGATGTTACGTCTCGAATGCTTACTTTGTTTCAAAACATAGCAAAGAAGATTGTCTAACCATGATAGGAATAAAAAGGGAAAAATGAACTTTAAAAGTCGAGGAAACAGACTGGGGAGGGATATGACTAATAAAATCGTTATTTGGGTAAAGTGCAAACAACGGAACATCCCTATGGTGCAGAACATATCTCTAGAAATTTGAAGTTGTTTTAGTCAAAAATTTGCGGGCTATGTCCTTCCTACTGGCAATGACAGCACAGCAATGACAGCACAGCATTTTGATGTAACGTTTTATAGTTTGATATAGATAAATAGAATAATAGGAAAAAGATTCTTAGATTTCGCTTGTTATTTTAAGCATTGTGTTTATATTTAATGGATCGAAGTAAAAGTCAGAGAAAGTAACATTACGTGCGAAGTAGCGGAAAATGTCGTATCGTGGATACACTACCAAAGACTAAGGTGAATGACAATGATATTGATGATGATAAATTGTAGATGTAGTTCAGGTCGTATTTTGAAGCTCTTGTTGAAGCAAAACATTTGTTTCTGAATTCGTGAATTGGCACTTGATTCTACTTTATTCTGAACAAGATAATTACTCGTCATACGACAGGCAATAAAAACGTTTCTTGATCCCATTGTCAGCCACAGACATCTTGATAGCAACCTAAGCCATTGGTCAACGGAAAGACGTGCGTGTTTGCACCAAGCTGTCAACCCTGATTGCTTTTTGAAAGTAAATATTATGATAAGGCTATTCATTATCAGCCGAAGATTAATGTTAAAATAATTTCATGCAATGACGTGTTTTGCTAACATCTTATTATTATAAGCTTACAAATCTCAAAAAAATCCAATTGTGTATAATGCCTTTCAGGAATATTTCATAGCCACTATGATGACTTCATTAAATCAGGTTGATAACACGATAATATGAGTCTTTTTTAACCTGAGTGAAAATTACAATTATGTAGAAACAGAGTTGTTTGAACCAACCTTGACGTCTCTTTGATAAATGTATTAGGGTTTTTTGGCTGTTTTCCTACAGGAGAAACAGTCAATTTATAATGTATAACATTTGTGTTAGCAGTTAACGCAAAAGACAAAACTTTTCAGGTGAAGTATATACTACAGCACAAGTAAACCAACAATAATATATTGTTCCCATAGTCTTTATAGACTACCAAATATCATCTAGAAAGCTGATAAATATACTACATTTAAATTCCAATGCAATGTTATTATTATTTATTTGAACTGAAACAGTGAAACGGTTCACTTGGTACTCGACAGAACCTTACATCAAATTTCAGTTATCATTGTTACAAGATTAATTTAAATGAGCAACGGAACACACAATGAGGGTAATATATACAGACAGCAAAGAAAGTCACAATAAACGAGATTGTACAACTAAGTCCTTCTCTCTGCATAGATTGGGTTCTAATTGTTTGATAGCAATAACTGCCAGTAAGCTAAAATCAAGTCGATGGAGAGTAGGAACACACTGCAAAACGCGATGACATAAACAATGCAGTACAATCAACTTTGGTTAGCTGATGCATTACTATGGCGCAACAACGCCTTCCACTCGCGGCATGCCATTTAATTGTACTCTCTCTACATGATTGAGCTTAGGTGGTAGTTTTCTGTGTCATCATTATCATATAGTATTTTCTTTGAGCACATTTGTTATAAGTTATAAAGGGATATCTTACATAAAATGAACAAAAGGAAATGCTTTTTACTCTCCGATTAAAGCCATACCATAAAATACTATCGGGCTCGGTTCCCGCGAACGTTTTTAAGCAAAAAATTTAAATGCAACCTTAAACTACATCAAACAGTACCTTTCAATCTTATTTTTTATTTTTTCAAACGTAGAACGACAAGCTTACCTATACATGTAAAAGAAGTTAGCAGCATTTAAAACACAATGGAAAAGCTACACAAACTACACTATAAGTTATCGTTTGATTAAAATTTGAAACAAAATGAAGCGGCTTGTGATGGTGTGTGATACTTGCTTACTTACTTGTCCTCTTCTTCCCCTGTGAGCTAGAAGACTGCAACTTCGTTCCCTGAATTGGTTATGTCTTTTTCCACCCTCCTAATCTCTTCCAAGGTATGTTTCGTCTTCTTCATCTCCGCATGAATTGTTAAGCATCACGTGGTCTTTAGCCATCCCAGCACCCCCTGTCCTTGAGGCTTCCAGTTCAATGCTACTTTTGGGATGCGATTATTACAATTCCAGAATTTTTTTTTTTTCCTATAATTTTCTTCAAGTTGGAGTTATCAGCTCCAACTTAAGCTGTACAGTCACCGATGATAAGTGTCACGTCGAGCTTAGGTACCTTTGATACTATGCGATGCAGCTGCTCATACCAGCAATCTTTGATATCATCATCAGCATCGCTAGTTGGGCTATAAAACTCCATCACGATTAGATTGCAATATATCAAATTGAAGCGTGCTCTCAGCACTCTTTCACTTATGTGTTCTCATTCTATTAAGGCCTTTGCTTCTTCTTTCGAAATCATAAGTGCAACACCATGGAAATGATATTCTTTATTAACTGGGTACAGGATGGTGGTTTCATCACTGCTGACTTGTGCCCCTGAGCTTGTTCATCTGCATTCAATAACATCTAGGATGTGAAGGTGATAACCCTGCATCTCTTTCAGCACTTGTTCAGTTGTTTTATGTTTTGTGCATTGTTCGGGCGTTCCAGGCTCCGATGGAGATAGTATTTTTGGGTCAACCTACTCACTCTAGACTTCGTAAAGTGATTCACTTTACCATTGTGGTGTCCTTATTCTGGTCCTTCACCCAGGGACGTAGGAAGCAGGGGGCACCAGGGGAACCTGCCCCTCCATTAGGGAGTTTTCGCAACAGATGGACGACGACGAGATTAGAGAGAGAAGCTTGGGCACTAGTTGACGACCTGTCGCCTGCTAAATTGTGCTTTCGCAAGCCGTCGACCGCGCAGTCCATTATTTGTTGTTTGAAGATCAAGGATATCTGTGAGAAGGTCGGAAGATGTTATTTGGAGAAATATAGGGTGGTTTGTTGCTGGCTTACGATGCCGGTTTTATCACTTTGCCATCTTTATGATCCAAGTTACACATCGAATTTTGTTATACCGTGTTGAAATCACGAGATATTCGACTTGGAAGAACTGTCAAAGAACGAGTGTACTGTTGGATAGTTTCAAGAGGGATGACATAGTCAGACTATCTGAGGCATTAAAGATCCCAGGATATTGTGATAACCGCGCGATATTTTATAGTTTAGAGGCCTCCTGTCTTTTTCTAAAGAGACTTACTAACCCATGACAGTACTCCGATTTGGTATCATGATTTGGGAGATGAGTGCGGCAGTTGAGTGTGATTTTCAATCGTGGTTTACAATGGTATTGTCATCTGTTACAAAAACTTCCTACTGTGACGCATTGTGTTGGAGTTTGCTCCTGCACACATCAAAGCATGAACCCTTGTTTAAGTAAACATAACAATAATGAACCAAACACTGGTATTTTTTATCGAAAATCAGCAATACTTTCTTTTGTCGTTGACGAGTGGATGACGAGAGGCAGGTGGGGAATGACATAAATAAAGCATGCGGATTAGCGCCAGGCCCATTCATTTCTCCATAATCTCGTCGTCGTCTAGTGGCTCGTCATGTGTTGCGAAAACTCCCTATTGTCCACTGTAACCATATCGCACCAATGCCCAGAAAGTGGCTCTGAAGATTTAATTCGAAATTCAAAGACGAATAAGTTGTCCTTTATAGAGATCTTCTGAGAGCGTAATTGAAGATAGTAACCTAGGTAATCTAACAAATGGCGCATGTTAATTTATGGCATACAAAAGAATTTCCTCCTTTTGCGGGTTAGACCTGTCAGGAGCCGAGACCCCGCCGATGTATCTTGCGGATCATAAAGGCATGCAAGGTGATATCACAGGAGGAGGGGGGCGGGGGTTGTTTGATAGTGTGCTAGAATTCTTTTTCCTATCCCACAAGCCTTAGTACTTCTTTCCATCAAAAGTATTTCAGGCTACCTTGCAAAAACTGATAAGAAATGTATGGCAGGTAAGTAGAGTGAAACATTCGTCATTTGGAAATATAACCCTTCTAATCCCGCAAAACAAGTCTTAGTACCACAATTTAGGAATTTCTTTTAAGCTATCTAATTTAGCTTGCTATAATCATAAAGCCTGTTAGGTGTTACTTTCTCAAATTTAGTCGTGAAATGATTCTAATGGCACTTGACACCATTGATCGTTAATTCAAGCTGCATGAGGAATCATGTGGGGAATATGGTTGGCTTTCTTATTTCATCGTTATTTGAAATTTGAACATGGTGGTTATGGCCTACGATCTTCATCCAGTGAAAAACTGTGGCTTCCTCAAATCAAATGTCAAAATTTGGAGGTCGATCATTCACCTATTCAGGACTACAGTTGTGAAATGATCTACCACCTACCATAAGATCAGCAGCGTTCTTGGGTTCTTTTAAAAATTCCCCTAAATCAGGAGGATTTTTAAAATTTTTAGACTTTTACAATTGTGTAAAGTAGTTAAGGCATTTTATTCTGTTTTTATTCTGTATTTTAAACTGTTAACGCTAACATTGATTGATTTGAACCCTCTCAAAATAAGTAGACAAACAGGGAGAGCAGACTCAGGTGTAAAGCGCATAGAATACTTAGGTAAATATGGCGTTATATAAGATGATGATGATGGTTATTATTACTAACATAGATTGATTTTACATGAGGAAACTGATCTCCTTAAAACTTCCTAACTTATGGCTACTCTACTAAAACTAGTTGGTCATATGTTGGGATCATTACAAAAAAAGAATGCATTTTTCTATTTCAAGTTAAAATGAAAGGATTTGTATCATTTGTAAGACATTGTACCTCAAATGATATATGTCCGCAGACATGAAATAGGGTGGAGCTATAATAGAGGAGCAACGTAGTTCTGTTTTAAACAACTACGTAAAATCAATACCTAATAGAGCATAATGCAATCACTTAGACTACAAATATATTTTAAATTTCTTTTACAGTGACACATGAATTTTTACAAGCACCAGTTGCATCTGCATTTATCAGCAACAGTTGGAGCACCGAGGATCATTCTGATAAGCAACTATAATGAAAACGAAACAGAGGTTCGATGTTGTAGTGTCTGCTTGTCATCACCTCTTATAATGGTATCGGAATAGACAGAACTTAAAAACACCCGTAACTAATGTCTTAGCCAACTTGAGAGACTCCCCAGTGCCTCCCCGGTGCCTTTCAAAGCCTCCATGCAAGAATTTGTAGCAAAGTATAACGTGCACTGGAGGCAAATGCAGCAAAACTTCGATCTAGTACCCCCCTTCCAAAACAATCCCTAGCATTGGTTGGCTATGCCCTTGCTCGTGGCTCAGTTTATGTTATATAACACTTAGTAAGATTAGCATTTTTCTTTCCTTTAAATCTTATTAAGAAGTATTAGACCACGTGCTAAAAATTTAAAGAATTAAGTAACAATTGATAAACTGGAACCTGAACTGTGTCAGAGGAAGTATTTGAAATCTCCTTGTCTCCCGATTGTAAACTAATTGCGGAATATAATATCTGTTATTGTAAATATACTTTTAAATTTAGAGTAAAAACTTAGATAAAGCCATATTTAAGTGTTATGTTTTTGGTAAATACTGACCTGGTATTGTCTACAGGATTGAAGGAACTAAGACTACCGTTCTCAAAACCTTTTACAGTCTTTTCTTAGAAAGTGCTAATTTTGTGAAGCAGGACGTTTTGTTGAACGTATTGGATAATGTACGGATCACAAAATTGTAGTGGAGAGGAGAGGCCTATTATATACCAAAATGTGATTAGTTTGAGCCATGCTGGGCAACGTCTTTCTATATCTTGATATGATTAGCATCTTGTATTCTACAAAAATGCAGATACTGATACGAGAAAAAAAGGCTAGACGGTAAAATAAGCAGGATCAGCAAAGTAAATGGAACACTCGTAAAACTGGAAAATAAATGGGTTGGTGATATTCATCGAACCCTGTTATCATCCAAATAATTTGTTCCCTATAATTTTTTTTTACGAAATCGTATCTCAGCAAAACAGCATTTCTATTCAGAGGAATAAGTAATGAAAAGTGATGCACTACAAGTCTAAAACGAGGCCTGAAGTCTTAATAAAAGTTTCTTTGTAAAAGTTTAACTTAGCAAGGTATCCTTCAAGGTCACCTACTGGTGAATCCGTCAGCGTTTCCACTCTACTTCTACGTCCGAAGTACTGTCGGAGGAACTATAATTTGTTTCTGGTATTGCACTGAGGACTAGTGTGGCTGTTTTCTCAAATTACTGTAAGTTTTCAAGCTTACATCAGCAAAACTAATCGTTCCCCTCCACGAAAGCGTGGAAACAGGTACGCTTTAGTTCTACACACTAATTATAGAGTGAAAGCGTGCCACCTTCTGACAAAGAATATTTGTTTGCTCACACAAGGAAATCGCCCTGGTTTACACTGATTGAATAAAGCTGTTTTAATAAGGAAGACGGGCAAATTTAGTTTAAACAGCGCCAGTCATCTCATCATGTCTGTAATTAGCAGTAAGATCCTCTAATAAGACTGTAAGTAATCTACATATCTAACTTTCTATCTTTTTGTAAAGTTAGTACCATGCTATTTGTCCCTTTGTCTTGTTTCGGCCTATTCGTTTTCTTTGTTGATATTCTGTTTCTACAGAAGTATACAATGTGCACCTATCCATATTTTATCCACTTGCTGTAGCTGCCGTTTTCATACTTTACTCATTTCTATATTCCATACACCTACAATAATTTCCCCTTATTGATATATTGATTGATGCGTTGATTTGATTGCATATGTTGCACTATTGCTTTGCTTTTTAACGTTTACGTACTTGTTTTTTCATTCAGCCACTCCATTTCTAGTTTTCTATAGGCTCCATATCCCTCGTACATGTATCAGTTAAGACTAGTTACCCCTTCAAATGTTACTATAGTTATTTTTTTGTTTTTAGCTCTTTTGAATCAGTTTTCCTTTTCAGTAATTTATATACTCAAGTTTTCATGTACCATGTTTCAGTTTACGTTTTTGATCTTCACCACATAAATGTAGGTGTTTGCAATCAACAGCAATATGTCCAATCCACCTGAAGAATTCATAGACGAAACGTGGTGAAACATAGCTACCTCTTGATTTCCTATTTATAATAGTCCTTATCACCTATGTAGAATACATATTCAGATATCATATATAACGTGAAGGCAGCAGAGTGCACTAACAAAAACGTTTGTTCATTACTACGAGAATTTTCCAAACCAACAACGCACAGAGTTTCACTGATGAAATAATGTTCTGCTTGTTAATTACCTGAGATGAGTGCCTGCCAGTAACAACCAGTTATTCTCCTGTAAAAGGCAATCGATCACATTCGAGTTTGCCTTTTTCTCATACTATGACCAAGAATTATAAGTACAACTTTGAGACAGATTTAAAATTAAAAGAGGACAAACCCTGTTTTCTCACTTGAGTTTTTTTAATCTCCTTGCTTTTCAGAATGCAATTAGTGCTGTTGGAAATTTCTATTTTGAAGTACAAGAATATGCGAAGAAGGTAAGCTAAATATATAATTATGAGTGAAAGATATATGTAACAATTAATATGAGCATCTTCACAGTGCCCTTATTGATAACATGATTCTTTTGCTGACAAGGTTACCCTGAATAAATTGATATCATTATTATTATTATTGAACTTTATTCACGGTGATTTCTTATGGTGGAAACATGTACACCGGAAGGATTATTCAGGTTCACTGAGATCAAGTCATGCCCCACAACCTCAGACCTCAAGAACCTTTCTCAGCACTCTCGCAGTGCCCAACAGTGCAGCTTTCTGAATTAACTTGATCTTTGTTGGAATATCAAGTTCTTCCAGGTAA
>JAAAKL020001902.1:0-28441 GCA_010016065.2 Carybdea cf. marsupialis auct. non (Linnaeus, 1758)
GTGATGTGAAAAGGCACCTTTCTGAAAGAACTGATCACTGGAGAAAGACTTTTCACAGGTTTCACGAGTCGGTATTGGAACATTCGTTATTTTGATCATATTCGAGGACACATAGTTCTGATTAAGAAAGTCGTTTCTGTTTCGAAACTCCCTCATACTTCCATAACCTACAGAGTCAGAAATGAGAAAATTGGATAAAAATGGACACTTTGTATTATATACGTAAGATGAATTTCTTAACACTATTATATTTACAGTAATATAGCACTGTTAATTTGCTAATATCAAAGGAAAAGAGCTGGGTAACATATATTTCTAACGTAAAGTTTAAATGTAAACCCTTACGTAAATGAAATGCGATTGTAATAAATGCATTACCTAAAAGAACATCTGTAAAAGTGAAATACGTTGTAGTTTCAAAAACTTATAAAATGACGAATAAGCCAAAATTTAGTTTAAGCGCATTAAATACAGGAGCTAGTGCTGTACGGCAAATAATTTAATTGACTAGCACTTTTTTGAGCGCAAGAATTGTTAAAAGAAATGTACCCTGAGAGATTTATCAGGCGAAATGTCCTCTAAGAATTGTCAGACCAAATGTCCCCTAAGAGATTTATCAGACCAAATGTCCTCTAAGAAATATTAGACGAAAACCTCTTTGACGATTGTGAGACCAAATGTTCTCTGAGAATTGTCAATCGAAATGTTCTCTGAGCGATTTATCACAAGAGGTGTTCTCCGAGAATTGTCAGACCAAATGTTTCCTGAGAGATTTATTGGGCAAAATGTCTTCTGAGAATTATAAGACGAAATGTTTTCTGAAAATTGTTAGACGAAATGTTCTCTGAGAATTGTAAGACGAAATGTTCTCTGAGAATTGTTAGACGAAATGTTCTCTGAGAATTGTTAGACGAAGTGCTCTCTGAGAGATTTATCAGAGAAAATGTTCTCCGAGAAGTATCAGACGAAATATTCTCTAAGAATTGTCAGACGAAATGTCTCCTGAGGGATTTTTTGGCAGAATTCCCTCTGAGAATTATCAGACGAAATGTCCTCTGAGAATTGTTAGACGAAATGTTCTCTGAGAGAGTTATCAAACGAAATGTCCTCCGAGAATTATCACAGGAAATATTCTCTGAGAATTGTCTGACCAAATGTCCCCGAAGAGATTTATCAGGCGAAATGTTCTCTGAAAGATTTATCAGACGATTATTATTCTTACAACTGTCAGTTTATTTGTATTATGAGGGTAGTTAAAGGATCTGTATTCTAATGTATGTTAGGCAAAGGAAGCTATCAATTACAGAAACGACATTGCTATTTGTGCAAGCATGAGGTCCTTTACCATCAATTCAATACTCGGTTATATTTAATAGAGAAGTGACCTTGGATCAAGCCATAACGAAATAACCTGTACTAATATTGGAATCAGCGTGACAGAAATTGCTAAGAACCACGTTTAATTCGATGTTAGCGACTTATTGGGAACTATCATTGTAATATGTCTTTAAAAGGCGTCTTTAGATTCAAACATTGAAAGAGTTAAATAATCAGACTTTAGAACATTGAAATATGTAGACGAAATATAGAATATTATGTAAGATCTTCTTCTCTTTCAAATTCCATTATCCTTTTTTCTATTGTTCAACGGTATCATTTAACCTTGCGCCCATCCTAGTGACATCGATATTTCCACTTCATATGTAAATCAAGTCTGTGTAGTTATGTTTGAGGCATATTATTGATAACCAGTTCCTTCCATTAATTCCATCTTCATTCCCCTTCCAATACTATACTTCCATTTTGTATTTTGTATGTATTTTCCTATTTTGTTATTACTTAAAACACAAAGTAATTTAACTTGCGTGTCTGGATGACTTTTGAAATATACCGTTTCACCTGAATTTTCTTCGTATCATGTAATTCTTAGCATCCACTTCATGATCAAATGATTGTAATTTCATAGTAATTATGCAGTAAAGTTGGAATTTTTGCCCCTTGCCTTCCATTTAAGGTTAAGGGTCAAGGTTCGATTCCACAAGGGGTCATTGGTGACGTCAGAAAGGACGTCAGGTCTTTGAGTGATCTATGTTGCCATAGACGTCCACATGGAAACATTTAGCCCCTTTCGAGGGAACTGTAACCGCATAAATGCTGCATCAACCCAGCTGACCTCTTCTTAAGGAGTTAAGTTCTAACCGGAAATGGTAGGAAGTGGCCCACAATCAATCTTTCGCAATTTTTACCTTAAATATGAGGTTCATGTATTTATGGATGATAAATTACGCATCTTGCTAAAATATTGGCTTTGTTATGGTTATTACTAAGAAACTGACAAAAAGCACTTATGATTGCTTTAATCATCTCAAAACATTCATTCACGATCATCACTATTGCTGACGCTGTTTTATAGAAACTAAACTTGTGTTTAAATGCCTCACCCTCTAACTACTCATTACTCAAACATTATCTCATAACTCTAGCAAAAATGTAAATGAGTCCAAAATCACTATTAACCCATTGTCTCCCTGTGTTTTCAAATCGCTCTGCAGTTCTAAATAAGAGTTCTCGTTCTTTTAATGCGGAAATATTAATTGAGTCTGTACTCATGTACATTTTACAACATCGAAGCTGTGTTTTAATTTTGCTACTATCACCCCTTGAAGAAGTTTTTAACATATTCTCGGCTTTGTTACTTTCAGATTTCCAGAACAGGATGGATGGGAGGGGTTCTAATAGACTAGGTTCAATTAACGTTATTAACTGTGTAAGACGTTGTCACCTAGGAATGAAATCTTTTAAGGATGTGGATTTATTCATAAGCTATAGAAAATCATGCTTATCGTGGTATTGGGGACAACGACGTCACAAGAAAACCGGAGGAAACAAGAATTAGTATCGACTGTATAGAATGTGTTAACATAAATTTTATAGATAGCCATTTGTGGGCGGTATTTACACTTATGACGTCATCGCTAGCAAATTTGAGAAAGCTTCTTTTCAACATAAGTTGGATTAAACTTGAGGAAAAGTCAGGGAGCTTCAAATACGTCAAGTCGCTCATAAGATATCCTGGAAGATCTAGAACCGCTAGTCTATTAGCCTCCCTCCTCCACAAGTTAGATAGAACTAATCTTTGGGTTTATTGTGAACGTGTGCAACTGGAAGACAAAGGGTTAA
Source organism: Carybdea cf. marsupialis auct. non (Linnaeus, 1758) (assembly GCA_010016065.2). NCBI lineage: Eukaryota > Metazoa > Cnidaria > Cubozoa > Carybdeida > Carybdeidae > Carybdea > Carybdea cf. marsupialis auct. non (Linnaeus, 1758). Next base: position 3,181 of record JAAAKL020001902.1, read on the forward strand.
TTGATCCATACCCCCTGTTTTGCAATTGTTAAATCTTCTTTCTTTCGTTTGATACAACATTCCAACTTCCCATGGCAACTTCACAAGCAGAGAGGCACTTGGAAAGGACCCAACTGATCTCAACATGGCAATATCATTTTTATACATATTGTCAGAGGGAGGATAGTGATATCCAGGATGAATGCGAATGGTTTGAATTCGACGAGATATGAGTCCTCCTTGAATGGATAGCCCTTGAATGCCTAGAAGAGAAGGAGAAAGATGAGTCGGTTTATAAAATCGTAATAGATTATTACTCAAACTGATGGTAAGTAATGCAATTTATTTCAAGGAATATTTGAAGGGGACACTGATTAGCAAAGAGTTCTCTTCCTTGGTGATCGTCTTTCGTTCATCGTGCATTATGACTATAGACTTAAAAAGGAGCCTAATACTTTTAACTTCCAAGGTATGTTTCGGATGAATTGTAAACATCGTCAATTGCTGTACTTTTATGATGAGTAATGTTTAGGTCGTGGGAGGATGTATGACAACACAGGGAAACAGAGGTGGGTCCCACCCCGACACAAATAAACAACCCACCCACAAATCGAATGATCTCAGAAAGTATAAAAATCCAGAGATCCAGAGATTCGGGGATTTCGAGATTCAGAGATAATCAGCGTGGAAAAGCAGAAGATCAAAAGCCAAATAATGAAAAAATCGAAAGTCACGAACTGAGGAAAGAGAAAGTCCTCTACTGCCCGCTCCGGGACGTTCAAAGACAGAGACAAAAGATGGACTGAGTGAAATCCTCACCTATAATCCAGAAATTGTTGTCTACACCATGACATGAGAACTTTAATGAAACCTGACCAAAGCCAGAGAACATTTTGGGTTCTATGAATATAAGTCGGATCATGTAGTTATTATGTTTATATTGGTAAAGATAAGCGCAACGAATTATTTTATTTTCAAATCTTGTTGCTTCGCGCTTGTACTCTTCACAGGCCATTAGTGACATTATTACAGTAGTCTGTTGTTGTCAATATTATTAAAACTCAAGCTGAGAAAAAATTAGGGAACCACAAAAGAAAGTAAAACTATATTTCAGTAAAATTTAGAATTATGAAATTAAGGTGAACTACAGTGTTTAAGTAGGAAACAGTTTTGAATCAATAGGGCATGAGAGAGCAAAGTGTTGGGAAACCCCTTGTATCAGCTGGAGAAGAAAACATAACAAGAAAGAAGAAAGAAAAGAGGAGGGAATGGTAACGGAAGACATACTAACAGTGATGAAAGATCTACAGCAAGTTAGAGCTTGAGCAAATGTACAGTATAAGACAACAAGTAAGACGATCAGGAAGATTTGTGGGCAAGCTAGGCAAAGTTGTTTAACATCCAAATTGAAGAGACAGAGAAACTGAAGTCATTAAACACCAGAGACACGTTTGACCGACTCAAAACACTGATAGGAGTAAGTGCATTGGTTCACAAGATGGTAAAGTTCTGTTAGAGGAACAGGATATCATGCCCAGGTGGACAGAGTACATTGATGATCTGTTTCATTGTAACTGGGGAGAGGGACTCATTAGAAAGAAAACCATGGAAGGTCCTAAAATCTTGCAATGGAAAATTTTAACAGCAATCAGTAAAATGAAAAGAAGTAAGGCGCGTGGATCTAACAGAATCAATGTTCAAATGATTGCTGCAATTAAAGTCTGTGGTACTGAGAGGGTAATTAGCATAGCCAATATTATACACGAAGCAGGGGAAATACCAAGTGGCCTGAATAAACCATTTTGCGTCAATCTGCCCAAAAAGCCAAAGAGTGTGCACTACATCGTATCATCAGTTTGATGAGCTGATGAGCCAATCATTAAGATCACTCTGCAAGTGATCATGTAGAGAATGCGGAAGGGGAAGAACAGTACCATTTTATAGAAAATATATGAAGAAGAAATGCCATATTAGCTTTAAGAGTGCTTTGCGAAAGAAACATAGAGGTACAGAGAGAACCTTTTCTCCATAGATTATGCCAAGGCATTTGATAGCGTTAGACATCCAGATATGATTGAGGAATTGCAGGAAATAAATATGTATAGAAAGTATTTGACGTTAGAAGAGAAGCATGAAGTAAAACGTCTTGGTCCATACAAACGAGAGAGTTATGTGATTAGTTGTAAGCGGAAATCCTATAAGAACTGATATAGTGAGTATGCTTGATTGACAGCTTGCCAAAGTTTACGAAAGGTTTAATGTTTCCCGTGCTTTCTCTTTAAAGCATTACAAAAGAGAGAACTTGGATTGACACAGGTGTGAATGATTTGTCATTTCCGTTAAAAGATGCAATTCCAGGATTGTTGTGGAGCACTTGCCTTATTATTCATCTGTGCTTAAGTATAGAGCGATCGAATAAGCGGTAGGGATGGGTATTTTTTCAAATTGTCATAAATTGAGGGGTCAGAATAGGTGCTATTCGGGTAACTTTTGTGATTTTCCCTAGGATCTTCAGCGTTTTGGAGATATTATCAAATAGGGGGCGGATTATTATTACGTAAAATCGAATGTAAATTTAGAAAAATTACAGTTTGACCACCCAACCCAGTATTGACAAATGTATATTGGGAACAAACAGCAGCAGTGCGTAATATCGAATGTAAATTTAGAAAAATTGCAGTTTGACCACCCAACCCAGTATTGACAAATGTATATTGGGAACAAACAGCAGCAGTGCGTGTCATGAATAGTTTTAGTGAGCTCCTTGAGATAAAGAGGGGAGTCCAGCCAGATTGTATTCGTTCACAGGACTTGTTTCAACTAAGTAGTGAGATAATTCTGAGATAAATGTAAAACTCGAGGAGCTGCGAAGTTCATGGTTAATACCTAAACAATCTGCGGCATGAAACGATGCTTTTCTAATCGGTGGCAGCAAAAAGCATCTACAAAACCTGTTGAGTATTGTAGTAGATGCCACCAAGGGACAAGGTTCAAGTATTTACGTAAAAAAACCGAGTGCATGATTGGAAGCAAGCAGAAAGCAGAGGCACCTTGTAATCTATTCAATGGTGGGGAAAACTGTAATTATCTGGGCAGTCTACAAATTTTTATGGTAAAAGCGACAGCGAAGTAAGAATATGAACTGGAATGGCAAAGCAGGCCTTTCAGCAGTTAAAGTCAACCCTTGTTGATGACTGTCTAAGTTTAACAACAAAGAAAGGTCCTCTTCAATGTTATGTTTATTCCATTTTTTTCGTATGGTTGTGAGAGGTGGACCATAACTCCACAGCTAGATAAGCATGTTGAAGACGTCCAAGAGTTATTGGTGCACTGCGTATGCATATCAAATGAAGATATTTTTTTACTTGATGGATTCTCCAGTCGATACGACGTATGAGAGCTCGACAGTCCGATCAGCTGAGCAACCTACTCTGTGAATTAGAGTGAAAGTGGCTGAGTAGACGACAGTTACTTGTACCCTTCACGTGTTCTTCAAGCATACTCAGCGTGACACATGTGTGACAAGGCTGGGCTGTCCGAAAACGGGTACAATCCATCCGACGGGCTTCTTGATTTTCCGTCTCCCCAATTTCCCTCACATGGACTGGGTGGGCCCCGTGAGTACGGTAAAGAGAAGCTGTCATAGCTTCCCAGCGCTGGAACCGAACCCGGATCGGTGATTTTCAAAGCAAGCTTTTAGACCACACGGCAACACTTTTTTACTTAAATCACAAGTGGACGACTACGTCAATGACGATGCCATGTTATGATTGAAATCACGTTGTCGGTACCAGCAAGCCCATAAGTCGTCACTCAAGTGATTATATACATAGGAAGTAAATTTGAGTATTACTTCTACCATAAGAGAATTACAATTTTAATATTTATTGCACGGTACATGAAATAAAAATAGAAACATTAAATAATTATTATGAAACGCAATAATGTCTAAGAAAATAACCTTTGATGGGTCACAGCGGGTATATCAAGAGTTGTTAGTCTGGGCTTATTTATTGTTAGTATTGTCTCTTCTACAATCATATGATTATACTAACACACATTTCCATGCTACTTCAACAATAACTTCATAGGTGGCAAAATCAGACGTTCTGCACTTCTTGGAGGATAATAAAACAAATCAATCTTTCTACCATGTTTCATACATTTTTTGAAACCGGAGCGGGTATAAAACCATGCTCCGGATAGCTCCCAGTGATGCCAGGATAGAGTATAATTCCATTGCTTGGAATTGCGGTATTACAGATTTCTCTGCAATTGCATCATCGGGCACTGGGTTGTTTTCTCCTCGCCACCTTGAGGTTGGAGTGCCTATACAGATTTCTTGCTGAAATCTGTTTTGTTTAAGATCAACAAATGTTGGAATCAAGGATAAGCTAAATCATTTATTCCCCTAGATCATGTTGAACTAAATCCCGACATGCATTGCGTCGAAATTGGTGCGCTAGAGTTAGAGTAAGTGATGACCTGTACGCAGTGAAAAAGTTGACGCTAGCAAGGTTGTAACTTATGATCTGCACCTAACTAATCAAGATTTATGTTATTTAAATAAATCACCACATGCCAACCCTTGGAGTCTTTTGTATTTTAAAATTTTAAAGTAGGATTTACATCAATTACAATGAGGTAGCTTGTTGCTTTTCATTATGCTTGTGTTGTCGATCCTCACGATCCATCTGTAGTCTGTTGAGAGCAATATGTCAATTATTTATCATGATACTCGCTGTTTAGTCAAATAGTGTAGGATAAAAAGACATTTCGTTCAACACATTTCACGATTGCAAAATTTTCTTATCGGACTGAAAAGTTCACCATCATTGTTTATGCTCTTCATTTGCTTCTTAACAAAGATTCTGGAGTCTGCAACATAGAAAATAAGACACTAACACTGCTGCTATTAGGTCATAATAGAGCCCATGGTTAAGTCTCTCTTTATTCTAGAACTTTACTGCTGGTAGGATGTCTAAGAGAAAATGACCCTATTGGAATACCTGTAAAAGAAAGAAAGTTCTTGATTTCCCGGCTGCGAACTGCTGTACGGTTCGCACGTCCCCCTTCTACTCCCAACTACTAATTATTGCGATATGGAAGTATATATCCCTCTCAGCCATGTGTTTTTCTTACAGATGGTATCTTAGTCGCTTCTAATACTTTAGTTCTTCAAGAAACTCAAAACTTTACTTAGCTTACAAGAAACTTAACTTTACAACACAATTCAAACAACCACCATGGCATCTAGTTAACCCAATAAACGAATTGTATCATAGTGGTTTAATACTTGACAAATTGATGGCTGAAACCATGGCTGCAGATCTCTGAAAGAATGTGTGTGTGTGTGTGTGTGTGTGTGTGTGTGTGTGTGTGTGGTTGGGGGACAAAAGGATTAAACGTGAACAGTTTGACATTTCAGGACCCAAAAGTTCGGTGGATAAAGTAGCTGTTGTTATCCCATCCTGGAATTTGAGGAGAACGAGTCCACCCTGTACCCCCAAAAGCTACGCTCATGGTTGAAACAATATTTCTCCTTGTTGGTGAAATTGAAATCCAGCTGTAGAGACTAGTCAGTGTACGATTCATTTAATCAACGTTACAGTCACCATTGAACTAGCTTGTCATCAAGTATATTGGTATCAGTCAAATAACAAATTAAAATTTATCCCGAGGGTTTATTAAAAAACAAACAATTATGCTATTGCAAAACGTCCAAAGACATATTGTTTCTATGGATGACTTCACTTGCAAGCGCCAAAAAGGAAGTCCCCTAAAGCGTTAGTCTGACCAACTAAGATGGGACACTGAGCTGCCGATACTGACAGCTGAAAGGATAAATCAAGACAGAGAGAAGTGGCGCGGTTGCATCAGGAAGAATGTGGCGAGGCTCTCTGGAGTACGCAATTAAGCCAAGTAAGTCAAGTCATTTTATTGGGTAAATTAACTGTCATCGAGCTTTTCCTACAAATAGAAAGTAAATATATTTGTTATTGAATGCGTCAGTGGTTGGCAAGATTTTTGGTAACTTCTCTTCATTTCGCGTCTATTCAATCTTGTTCACCGTGATCGGTGCCGAAACCCGAATGATATGATCGAATGTGTAGTCAAGAGTGAAAGCGCATAGATGAGTTGTAAGAAGCAGATCATTCTTTTAGAGCTATTAATTTGGCAGGAGACTTCATCCCCTATTCTTGTGCATGGGTAAAACTTCACAGTGCCAAAAAAGTTTTCTTTGGAAATTGTAGCGTGCGTATGCCACTATATTCAGCTCTCCTCGTGTTCTTTGATAGGAAAGCTACTTCAGACAGGATTAGTCTATTATTATTAGTGTTACCGTTAGCCAATGGGGTGCCAGGTAGTGAAGTCAAGTGTTGTGTTTTTATGATCAAACGTATAGGACATTCACTAGCATATACAAAAATAATCTACAAATTTTGAATTCATATACATTGAACAGTGGGACGGAGTACCGCTCTTTAAACACAGTTATACCATATATTTAATTTAATCCTGTCCTGTCCTGTGAGATCCTCCATCGATGTTCTGTGCCAGCACGGAGGCGTGCTAATGCGTTTCCGCACTAACGCGGCTAACTCCTTCTTTGACTGTGTTGCACGCTTTGCTTGACTAATGTCCACTCCAAGTAACTTTGTAATTTTGATCCATGGGTCTTGGTAGTGTGGCTTTGTTGCTTTGGCAAACAGCATTCTCTTTGTGATTGCATTGTTTTCCGCTCTACATACATGGGCAATATATTTCAAGTCTTGGGCATAGACATAGCTAGATACATTTTGTGCTCCAACAATTTTTCGTATTTGTTCATTACAGTAAACAAACCTGTAATCTGCCTCCTCGTCCTCATCAGTATTATTACTTTTGAGGAAATAATAAGTAGTATAGTGCTATTTTAACTGTAATTGAGATTTCATATTTACTTGAGCACGTTACATTGATTAGTCGAACTATAATAGAATTTATTTGTATACAAAACTTTTCAGAAGTTTAGTTATGGTATTTAATACGTTTATGATATTTATCATAGATGTAGGACTACGTTTTGTTTTGCTTTTTGATATATGTGTATTTTCATTTGATTATATTAGTTAAAACGATTTGGCTTCTGTCGTTACGAAGACATCCGCTGCCATTATTCAGTTTCCCTCTAATCTTACTATCCACGATCCGCGAAAACTAAAATCTCGCAAACATATCGACAAAGTACTAATAGAATGGGTTGTTCAACATCCTTACCAAATATAGCACAGGAATCGCAATATTGTTTCAGAGGTCACAAAACTCACTCAGAATCTTTGTTGCATGCACGACCAGAGGTAAAGTGAGTTGCTATAGTTGAATACTAGTGCTGATGCTATCAAGAAATTTTGAGAAAATGTTTATATTTACAGTCTTATTCGGACCACAGAAACTAATGAGTCCTCAAATTATTGGTAAAACTTACATTTTCAAGTACAATCTACTACTCCGCTTTACTTAAAAATATTTAGGTTATTGTGTGCATGGTTCACGGATTTGAAGACCAACAGCAATATATAAATTAGAAGTGTAGTTCAGATTAGCACTTTGGGGCATTTTACGATTGATTTTGCATAATAATGGTGACACAACCATAATTATCTCACGAAATTGTAGGGAAAATGAGCAATTTCTATATTAAAATAAGTTGCACTTTTTAAGGTGCAGAATAAAACATATGGTGCAAAAATGCTGACGTCAGCATTGTATAGGAGCATATATTGCATTGTTGGTATTCTCATTGTGTTAAAGAGACTTCCATAGATCATGAAACACATATATAATAATCACTAACATAGCCGGTAAAACTGATTATTTGTAACAAGCCATGTAAAAGCACAAAAATTAAATAGTGTATTTAAGCGTTTATTACAGGTTTTCTGAGGAGATTTGCTTAAATTGTACGTTATGTGTACTGAAGGTCGGACATAAAAGAATATAAACTTAAATGCAGAAAAAAATTAGATATGTCACTTTTTAGACACACAATTGTAGCAACTCGACCCATCCTCACTGTCAAAGAATGATCGTCAGCGTAATCCTCGAATTCCTCTTCAAAACAACAACGAGTGCAAGGTGAATTAACAGCAAAGCTTCCTCACTTGTATTTTTGTGTTTGTGTTTTTGTCTTGATGTTTTTTCATTTTACCTTTTCTATGAAGAGAACAAGTCGAGTCTTAACTGCTGGATGTTAATTTGTGCAGCATCAAGATGTACAGCAAATTGAGGGCTGAGTGTCATTTTTGTAGCAGCCTCTACCTGCTGATTTGTTAATGCTGCAATGACAGTGTTTGAATAGAAGCAGAATCCTTTACCCCGAAATATAGCATAACGTTCTCTTGCTTTGATAAAGTTAATATGTTATATGTTTTGTTGACCAGTTTTCTGGACAGAACTTGTTTCCCGACAGGTAAAGAATTTATCGAACTGACTGCACAAAAATAATCTCCTCAGAAAGCTTTCTCTTTTAGGTAACCAATGTGTGTTTTATCTTGCTGCCCTCAAAGTGCCATCTAATTCGACAGATAATGGTCCTAGATAAAAAAAATCCCTATTCCGCAAGACTCTTGTCTAACAGTGAACAGGATTTAGTCTAATAGATTACTAACAAGTTTTACTGTTAGATCTTGCGATGAAGGACACAATCATAGACGTCTTTTGTTGAATTGCAAACCAATGATCAAGGACATAGTTCTTTAGTCCCAAATAGTGTACACTCGTATACATAAATCACACTTGTCTCTACATTTTACCTTCCGATAAATTTAAAAGTTCTTAAATAGTAACTTTTCAAGAAAGGATCGCAACACACCCTTTACATTGTAGTGATATCATAATCTGCTTGGCATGAAAGGGAGGCAAAAGAAGACAAAAATAAAACAAAAACCCCCGTTTTCATATCAAATACGTACCTATACGTACAAGATTGGGCTTATGCCTGATGCTGTAGACACAATGTGCAGCAGTTATGATCCATCTCCTACTAACAATGCAGCCAGTGCACACTTTCCATGTTGGATTCCTCTCGTGAAATGTTATTTTAACCACAAAATTCCACTCTGATGAAATGGGGGGGCGTCCACCAACTACCCTTACAGAATTTTCAGCTCTTGGTAAAGAAAGAGAAGAAAACGTATGCTGATTTCTGATGACATTAATGTAGTACAGCCAGAACACATCACATAACACACAAAGGTACGATTGTCAATGGAAAATCCCCTTGCATATGGCACCAATTTACCCTGTACCCTGTACACATAATCAGAGCTGATGGTTTGATAGAGGTACTAAATAATACGTGGAATGTCTTTGAGCGACGAGGAGAAAGATCACATTGCGTATATTTGGTGGGTGAATGTTGAATATTTAACAATGAATACTTTAGACTATACAATTTTCACATGTATTTATGAAGACACACAATTTGGGCTGTATCTCAATACTTCGGAAGCTTCCTTTTGATAGAAATTAAAGAAAACTCACAAGTTTAGATCCTAACCGTGTGGATGTTTCTATACTTGCAACTTTGTCACGAGTAAATCTTAGGAGCAACCATGAAAGATCTAACTCCTGTCGATTGATGTTTGATGCAACTCCTGTATCACCGAAGGTCACCCTTAACTTGTCACTCCATTATATTCCTTTCTTCTTTTTAGTTTCTTTTTTCCCTATAGGGGTGAATGATCCTTTCTGCGGAAAACATGGTAAATATTATTCTCTAAGGCAATACCTATGGCGTTATTCATTTATCACAGAACGACATGGTAATACCTGAAACTTTAGTTGACGTTATACCATCTTCTCATGTTCTTTATCTATTTTCATTTATAGCAGTAACAGAATAGTATACTTGTTTAGCATTTTATATATATTTACGATTTTGGTGTGTGAATACATAGTCTAAGCTAGAACATTTATTATGAGAAGAATTCTAAAAATCACGCAATTTGTGGCTGCACTACATTATCAACAAATATTTTTTACAGGATCCGGAAGACAAAAATGCATAGCAATGAACTCGAACCACACCTCAACATGTTGGAAAGCAAGTATCTGCAGCACTACACCACTACGTCATCGTGCCACTGTGTTACCGATTTCCAACGTTTTAGTCAAAATTTACAAAACAACATTTTCTGCAAAGAAACTAGTAAAAAGCCTGTTTAATCGTAGGGTATGGAAAGGGCAAGCACATACGTCAAAAATCTAACAACGTTTTCTGAAATAGGAGGCTTCATGGGATTTCTTTTCAAATTAACAGTCAGGGCTTTCAGACCCCTACTATAAAGGGCTTTCCAACCAACAAATAGCAAAATTCGTATCTAAAAACCAATATATATTCATAAGGTTTGTTGATGGGACAGTATAATTAGAATACACGAAATAGAGAATTCACTTTTTACTTAAAAGCTTTTTTCGTCTGACACTCCTCAGAATACAAAATCTTCAGAATATAAATTGAACAGCGAATAAACCAAATTATTTACCCAACTGTGTTTTCAAAATAGCCAATCAGAACTCTGACTGCAAGATTGGTTTTGATTTGATCAATGGTCGGTTCGGTTGAATAGGTTGCTGGTGGTAGTAAGAATTAGGGATCGACTTCCCGGATTGTAAACTTTACTATTGGACTATTTAGTGCAGTGGTAATGGCGGCTTCTTCTCGGTGGAAGATCCTGGGTTCGATCACCCCAGGATCGTATGCAGTTCATGTTTACTGAGTTCTATTTATTTGGAAAAAGAGAGAAAACGACACGGGGTTCCTGGCAGTCCCTTTTTTAGCAATAACGTTTTCAGTATTGTCCCTCTCCAGTTGCTAGATGTTGATAATGAGATTACAACGATTCTTTCAATATATGTTATAGAAACATCAAAGAATCATTTATGATCACATCAAATAAATAAATAGATTTAAATCTTATGCGGAATTTCGTATTAAGGCTCGGATTGTATTTTATTTAGAAGAAGATTTCATATTTTCTTCAATGAACTTTATCGTTTTGTGATAGCTGGAAGAAAGGAAAGATCGTTGAATGCCCTTTAGATGTTCTCCCACTTTCACCTGCTGACATCGTGGTTGTCTGATTTGTTCTCGGAATGACCCCACTCCTTAGTTTTAACTTCACAATACCTGTTTCTTCAATATATCCTTCCCCGCAACCACTGCATGAGATAACATGAATTACATCTGTGTTACCTCAAGTGAATACAGATTTTACCGTAATGGTTTGGTTGCTGTATTTATATTAAAAGTCATGCCCTTTGCTTTGCAGCATTCACATCTAGGGTCTCAATAAAATTTTACCCCTGTCTCTGTGTTCCAGAAACTTTCTTTAGTTCAAATATTTTGTTAAGTTAGAAGTTAGGCCAGCACTGTGAAAATACATTCTGCATAGACATAGGTAGTAGAGTTGAAGAAAACTAGAAGAGATTTCTCGAAGAAGGAAGGAGAGGGGAGGGGTTTATAAGCACTTCGTTACTTAAAACAAAACCTACAATTCAACTTTTCGGCCAACGCTTTTGTGTTTTCTGTCAAAAAGAGGGAACGCCAGCATTACAAACCCGGCCAGTATTAAAAAAAATATGACGTAATTTTCATTAAAAGATAGCTTTTTCATCTCCTCTTAAGGGTCTTAAGTTACCCTATTACTGAATTAGTCTACGTCTAATACAAAAGGAGATCAGCGTATGCTGAAGAGGTTGAAAGACAGGGCTGAACAGCTTTCCAAGGCTGGTACAAAGTGGATTACGAACATTCATATTGTAAGAAAATTTCTCAATGCGTAGGATACCAGAAAATGTAGTCACAATCATTTTACAAAGTCAATCTTTAAGTGCGGATTCACCTGTTTTTCCTACACTAAATGAAATCATCCTGTCGGCTTTCTTGTGGCGCCCTCTGGTGTACTGCTGAGTACAAGTGAAACAATTTAGGTCAATTACAGGGATTGGGATTTTACGAGTGTCGTCTGTCGTCGTTTAGTATGAAGGTAACAGAACTTGAATTGTCTGTAGCGATCAAGGTTATCCAGGTCGTTGATTGCTTTTGCTAACAATATCCTTCAAAGATGTTTTAGTATTTCACTGCCTACCAAGTACCTCTTTACATTTCGCACATTTAATTTGCTCCCATACCCATTATCAGGCAAACCTGCTGTTCTCAACCTAGAGTACACGAACCCTAAGAATTGCACCTGAATATTTTTAAGACGTACAAAATGATGGGGCATTTCAATATTCTTCGGTGCATACGCATGGCGTTTTCAGGAGTCATTGAGGCTTGGCCTCGACATGCTTAGAACCACACGTATTAGGGAATGCCGTATTTGCGGGAAATGTGATGGTAAGGTTATTATTCAAAAGACGCAGTTTCAAAGAGGTTGGGAACTGCTGTCATAGAACATGTAAGCTGGTAAATGATAGGATTGATCTAGGTTGATATCAGGATAAGTACAGTTTTTAACGTAGGGAGGCACGCTCCGACGCCCTTTTTAAACTTCAAATTGTGTTAGGCTTCTAAGGCAACTGTAATGTTGTACTATCCATGTCATCAGGAGAGCCTTAGGAGAGCTCGGAAAAAAAGGTACGATGTAAGAACGATGTAAGTTGTGAGGCGAGTTAACTCAGTTGGTAAAGAGCTAGTCTTACAAGCAGAGGGTTGGTGGTTCAGGTCCATCCTCAGCCATTATTCTGAAAAGTCCTACTGCAAACCCAGCTGTACCTGGCATTAGCTGGGGACGTATAAGGCAGCGAGGAAAGGAACTGCCCCCTACCTCACCATTACAAGGCTCAGGACATGCTATTCTTCACCACATTACACCCCCGACGCTATGAATAGAGTAAGGGACTACAAACAAGAAGAGACGACGTAAATTATTGTTCATGAGCATCCACGTCGTTTTATAGTGAGAGACCAAAAGCATGCCATTAACCAAATACAATAGGGGCAAGGTGGTCTTTTGGAAGTAGTTCCCCAGAGGCAAATGTTTTTGAAATCAGGCGATACCGTGGTGAATAGCCAACGTGAAAGGAAAAATAAAGATGATATTTTACGAACAGTGTAACTGGATAGCACCCTTCGAGTGGGGAAAAGATCCATTTACCTCCCCACCCCCTTTTTCAGATGAACATGCATGACGTGGTTGCAAATATTCCTCTGCTTACCTCGTGTCAAACGTTTCATCATACCGTAGCGCTTTACTTGTAGCGTGCAACAGAATCCACAATTTTGTAATAGAAGTGAGGAGAGTCCACAGAATCCCAGCCATTGTGTAATTTTTTCAGGGATTTACTGCAATGTAAGTGGGAAAGAATATTAATAAAGTGTTAAAAATTTTCTAGTGTGATTTGGAATCTTTACTGATCGAATTATTACTTTAAGAATGCTTCTTGGCCTATATATACTGTTCTTTGTTACTTATAAATATATTATAACTTATAGCTTATTTTATACGTATAAAATTTATTAAGACAGCGATAAAAAGTTTGTTTTTGAGCTCTTCAATGATAACGAGGATTTTTCTTAATTATGTTTCTGGCTCAGGTATAATAATCAGTTGCGAACATCAGATGACTTCAGAAGTTTTCATCTATTGATCAAAAAGACACATTTTAAGCATCATTCAAGTTTCATGAAGTAAATGAGGGGATACTTCACGTAAATGAAATTGAAATCTTCAGTTTCCTGTAAAACGCGTTCTACAATAACGTCATTATCCTCATCATACAAACCCGATATTTCTCATTTGATAAAAAGCAGAGACTACCTTATCAATATACACAAATAGTTTTCCTAACAGTTTGCTTGGCGTAACTTTTAAACTTGATATGTTCTTTTCTTATTATCAGACGTTCGAGTTCCAAACTCGTTGCTACCTTCTCTTTAAGAACAGAAACATTCGTGTTTTTCTGATGAGCAGATACATATAGAAAATACGATAGAAAAATTAAGGTTGGAGCCAAATCTTTATCTACATGGTGCTGATTCTATTCTTTTTGGTGTGCTTGCCAGTTTTTCTTAGCAAAATGTCATCTTAGACAGTCAGGTTATAGTTTCTGTAATGCCTAAGCGCATGTGTATTTGTTACTGTTTACTATGGAGACGTCTTACTTTTTAACGCAAAAGCTCTCCATTTCTTACCTCATACTCCCATATGAAGCCCAAGTAGCAATGAAAAAGTAGGAGGCAGCGTGTTCAGGTCATCCTTTGCCTGTTAAAAATGTCATCATCATACAACTATGAAGCACGGAGGAGTATCTTAGAATTATCGGACTCAGAATCGTCTTAGTTGAAAAAATAATTATAGTTTTATGTAAGTCGAACAGGCAACGTAAAACTGTCTAATCTTGCTCACCGTTAAAAGGACCTTTGTTTCACAGCTTTTAAATTTGGCATGACAGGTATCACTACTATAGATATTGTAATTTGTCAATGTCTGCAAGCAAGGCTTCTGTCGTCGTAGCACAATTACTGATGGCCTTCTAAGATTAATGAAGCTCTTGCAAGCGTAGGTTATGTAATTGATTACAATTGTTACTTAGCAACGTATTACTCTCGTTTACTCCTTGTAATGACTTCAGTAAGGATAGAGGTGCAAACCACTAATTTTTAAAAAAGACTGAATCGAGTTTCCCTTTGTTTCCAACAGCGAAAAATTATAGTCACGAGCACTGGCCCCCATTAGTTAAAATAGGCTGGGAAGGTCCGCCATGTTTTGTAAGATTGTTCATAAACTTTGTGTGATGGGGACTGAAATGGCGTCCAACGACTGACCTCACTTTCAGACGGACGATGCTCCATCCAGTCTTTTTAGAGATTAGTGGTGCAAACGCGCACAGTAAAAGAAATATCATCAACATGTAGGTTCAATGCTACGGTTTGTCAAATGTTCAGGTCAATTTTAACATAAAATGTGAACGCAGTAAGTGAAGTGGTTGATGTGTAGATACGTAGATTAAGGCAACAGGCCTTGAACCCATGGGTTTCTCGGTAGTTCCGATTTGATGTTCCGTTAAAACTCTTTGGATTTGTTGCTGAGCCTGTACGACACCTTAAACAGTCTATTAACATAGCCTGTAGAAGTTACTCGAATCTATGGCTCAATAAACTGCATTTATCCATGAGCTCGTACAAAAAATCCAGCATTAAAACCAAAATGGTGGCATGTAAAAGGCTGTATCATTTTATCTGTAAAATCTTCATGGTCTTGGCCATCATTTCCGTCTAAAACTTTTAACTCGTGTGCTACTCTTTGTGATCTACATTCTGTGTTCTAGCGCTCAATTTAAGTTTGCGTTGAGGTTGATTCACACTCTACGATTTTTCAGGCCGATTCATAATTGGTTAAACGTAGATTTCACTGTCCAGGCACCTAATTTCAAGGCCATCTATCTCTGGACATAAATCTGGAAGATTTGAGAAAATCTGTTTTATTGCTACAAATTCACACTTTTCATGTCCTGATAATACCCCGGAAGTTTAAACATGGCCACCTAGAAGTAGCGATGCAAGAGCAGGGCTTTCTCCAAAATAGAAAGATTACTGCTGGTAAATGAGTGGTACAAGTATTTATGTTTCTACAAAAACAGCAGCCAATGGTTATCATAAGAGGGGTAAGGCAAACAGATTGAGGGCACAGTTCATTCATGAAGCTCTTTGCAATTTGTAGCAATCAACAACCAGAATGACAGATTTTTTATTTTTACCGTAACAATCTTACTCAATTAACTATTTACTACCTTAGAACGGTTTGATTTAGCCGTTTCAATGGACAATTACATGAGTTTGTTTTCCTATTCTAGCAAACTATTATGTTTTATACGACAAAGTAAACAACTGTGTAATTACTTTGTTGTTCCCCTTCCAATGCAAGGCTATCATGTACTCCGACTGAATAAAGTTTGTAGAGTATTGTTTATTTTGTTTCATGAAGATGGGTCTCCAATTTAGCTTGAAGAAGAAACAGTTTATAAATAAGATGAAATACATGACACCTGCTTTGAGTTTCTTAATCATGGAAAGTCTCGTGGAGCCTAATTACACGTACAACTAATGTACGGTTAGTCACGTGGCTGACTCGGCTGTGAATCAGCCTGATAAGACAGGGCGTGCTAATTAGACTTTTATGTTGCTAAATTTTCTGAACAGGATTATGGTTGTATGTACTATACAATTATTGTACCGGTAAGGACGAAAAATCTGTTATTCTGTTATATCTGTCACTTTTAAGCAATACAGTACCAATCTTTCTAGGACCTTCAATATCAAGATCCTATGAATTCGCTATTTGGTACAGTTTTATTATTCTGTACCATCAACAAACTTATCTTATGTTTTGTGACTAAAGAGAATGAGTTAACGTTATTTCAAGGAATGAAGTGTGACTTTACAAATATCTCTCGGAAGTAATAATATAATTAGCATCAAAGATAAGAGACATGAGCAACACTGCTTTGTTTATCCCCAAAGTTATTTTACGCGTACTCTGATGGTTAGCTATCCTCACGTTAGGTCATTGAGAGCCAAAAATATAACGAGACCTAATCCTATCTGTCAATTGAGCGCTTGAAGATTGCAATCCAGACTATTAGAGAACAAGAACTAAAGGTAAATTGGTCTCAAGATGATACTAAATATATCTTTCTAATAGGTCACGAACATGTAGGGATAGTAGGTCTACACTTTCCGGTATCATCAAATACTTGAAATGGTATCCTCTACTTTGAAGCATTCACAATCAACCCAAAACAGACCAGCTTTCGTAGGAAACGAATCAAATAAGAGAAAAGAGGAGAGGAATGAAAAGAGAAAGTACACCTATGAAAAACACGCATTACTCGGAAACATGCCATCAGGTTCAGAATGAAAGAAGACATAGGTAACGTCGGAGTAGAACAAATGCCTCAAACATTAGAAAAACACAAAGTCTTAATTCTGCATAGAAAAGCCTATCCCAAGAGAAAAGTTATTACCCTTAAAGAAGAAGGAGAGATTATCATTAATTACCTCAACAAGCGGCGAGGAGTACTATAGCAAGCTATAAAGCTCCTTAAAGTCCAGACCAAGCGTTGACCAAAGTCCCACGTCAGACCCCAAAAATTACTCCAGTCATGAGAAGCGAAACCAAAGTCAGCGTCAAAAGAGTGAAAAAAATAAAAATGAAGGCTCCTGGTGAGATACACGTCTCACCCAGCGTCCTGCAAGACGGTGGCGAACCTATAATCGAGCTCCTCACCAAACTCTTCAACGATTGTATCACGGAAGAAAAAGCACCTAATAGTTGGAAGATAGCCTCTATAGTCCTACCCCATTAAAAAGGGTCACAAAAAAGAATTGAAGTACGTTTATCTCATCAGCCTCCTTCCATATTTACAATGTGTTCTTTCATATTTTACTGAAAAGAATGTTAACCATTTTGGACTTCTATTAATCAAGAGAGCAAACAGGACTTAGAGCAGGGTTCTCTGCTATTGACCACATTCAAGGCGTGAGTCAACTATCAGAGGAGGCTGAAGAATATCACATCCCTCTTAGTAGATAGTGAAAACGGCTTCGACTCTGAAGAGTTTCACATGCATAAACATGCACCTGGGCAAAGCCAAGATCGTACTCAACATCCACGTAGCACCTACTCCTTTCATTGTTGAGGGGCGTACCATTGAAGAAATTGACTACTATGTCTATCTCAGGCGAAAGATTACAAACTATGGTAGTGCTTCTTATGAAATAAAGGGGAGTGGCACTTGCCTCAGCAGCATTTCGAATGATAGAGAACATAATAAAGAGACAAAGATGAAGATCTTCGATTAAACTGTTCTAGCGGTCATGGCCAATCAATGCGAGGCGTGGTGACGTAACAACATTATAATGAATACCCTTACCGTAGCCCAGAGAATAATAGGGCGTGTTAGGCCTGGTATTACTTGGAAACATAGTGAAACCAATCGATGTATCAATGTATTTTAGGACGTGGTCAAATAGAATAAACAAAGCAAGCAGCAATGGATAGGATATCTTTCCAAACTTCGAGGCGAAAGATGGACAGTTCAAGTAACTGAATGGCATCGCTGACAATGGAATATTGGAAGAGAGCGCCCATATGCTTGGTGGCAGAATAATCTGACGAAGCACCTCGGAGCCACATGGCCCCAGCTTACAGGAAACAGAACACAGTGGAGAAAGTCCAGGAAGAGGTTCTTCTAAACCGAGTGATTTAATCCCTGCAGAACAAAGGAGAACAAAGTTTGAATCAATATGAACACGTAACTTTATACTTTATTTTCTTACATGTGCAGAACATAAAGAAAACAGCTATTCTGGTTGAATAAGGCAACATACCGAGGAGAAATTTGAAAATTTACCTTTGGTTGCATCAAAAGCATTAAATGTTATCAAAACTTGCCAGAGATTAGCTTTCCAATCATAATTTTATACCTAGTAATTCAAAATTGTTTACAATTTCATTATTTGCTTATTCCAGTACAGAGTTAACCGAAAACTTTCTAATCCTTTGCAAGTTTCCATTTAAATGGGGAACAGAACAGAAGATCTCTATTTCAGCAAAATACATTTGAATTGCACAGGTATTATGTATGTGTAAGACGAAAATTTGTTAAAAATAAAGTTTTCTACAGATTTGTTGACGTGACAATCGTAGTATTACGGTTGAGTATAATATGGAAGTCTACGACGACAAGCATGAGTTTGGTACACAAAACAATCAACAAATCAGATTTCTGGGCTTAAAAACAGTTGATTATTGAAAAGTTAAAGTCATACTAGGATCAGATCCGATCTACCTGCAGCCGGTTTTCTGCAGTTGCAGATGTTTCTGTAGGTTCTGGCCCGTCTTATTTCAGACGTATAAAAACCATTAAACTCTAGTCACCAAATATTCGAAGGTATTAGTTTTGCAAAACCAACTAGCAGCTGAGGAGAATCAAAAAGACTTCATATTATACTGAAAAAATCAGTTATAGTAAACACAATAGTAACTCACTTCAGTAAATTAGAAATGATTTGCGTATGATAAGTGAGAAGGCAACAAAGGAAAATGCAGATTCTCAGTTTAAGTGATATTTCTGCTACTTACTTGCATTAGTCAGCGATTGTACTTTCTCGAATTACAGTAGCAATGTCTTGACAAGCATTTCACTATTTTACGATTATAGATTAAGTGAAAGAACATAAAATCCAACGCTCTCTGTCACCAACTGTGTAGATAGTGAGATCTGCGTACTTCCCTTTTCAAGTTATAATCATGCTATACAGCATATGTTTAACTGAAGGTGTCGGAGGCTTTTCTGTGAACATCTGAGAGTTCACCGCCCACTTAACAGTTTAAGCTGGACCTGTAGTAAACGGGTTGTAGCCTTCCTAAACAATACTCTTTGCTAACATCGTAGAATGATCTTCTTACTTTCCTTTATGTTTATTAATTACTAAGCGCTGTTTCGCATAAATAATGCTATTTCCTCTACTTAGATAGAAATAATGGTCCTTCTCTCTCGTTGTATCATACCCTGAGGAATATGTTTAAACTATCGGAAACTTATTACTCTTATACTGTAAGTTTGTTTTACGTGAGATATATTTTCCCTTTACCATCTGCTGAACTGTTAGAGTTATACTGAACATTTAATGGTTCAAGTAAGACTAAACTGATAGTTTTAGAAAGGCAGCAATTTTAATCGGAGATAGAAAAACAAGAAATTTTCCTATCATCTTATCCTCATATAATTTCGTATCCGTCCTTAAATAAATATACCTTTGAATAATCCAAGTATGGACACCAAATTTTGAAGGATAAAAACCATTAGAAAATTCTTGTTATTCTGTTTGTTATTAAAGAAATATACTTAATAGGAGCACAAATGATGTAATACAAGGTCTAATGTTAAAATGGAAGTATGTAATGAGATATTAAGAGGTAATGTATTTGTAAGAAAAATTATTAGTTATAAATATATACCTTATATATAATAATGTTGTTTTGCTCGAAATCCTAATGAGGCACACAGTATTTCAAATCACGTGTTGGGTATCACGAAATGCGACTCGGTAAGTTCCGATAACAAAGATCAAGATGAATGGAAGACAATTGATTGGTTAAGACGTTATCACTCTGTGAGTGGCGTAACACTTGTATTTCCTTTAAGCATCATGGCTCAGATAATTGTATTTTCTTTATTCCTAGATTTCATCCTTAATGTTAACACATGCTAATCACAGCTAATACTACATTGTAGTCAGCGTGATGCCTTTGCGGAACGCATGGCCTAAATAGAACATAAACTGCTTTCAAACACATATATTTTCATCGATGGTAGATATTTGTCACGTCTTGAGTCGTAGTCTTTTTCGGAGCTACGTTTCGACAGATGCTTCTCTCATCTTCAGATGCTTCTCTCATCTTCAGATGCAGCTGTTAAACTTTGGACTGTTTGCTGACTTATGTTGTTCGATTGCGGACTCCCCAGGAAGCAGGAATCTAACTTTGTCGAGTGTTGGCACCATGCTGATTTTGTGTTTCTTTTGTTCTCCTGGTAATGCTGGTAGCCCTATGTGTGATAGGTTGTAGGATATGTTATTGAAGTGGTTTTGGTGTTGTAGGGAATGGATTGTTTCTTTAATCTTTTTGGTTGTTGTATTGATTTCTCTGTCCAGTATCTCGCTATTTCCCCAGTTAAAGGCATGGTCATTTGTCCAGCAGTGTTCCGCGATCACGTGGCTTTTAACTTCTTCTCTTTCGACTGCCTTCTTATGTTCCTTTTCCCTCTGACGTAATGAACGTTTGGACTCACCAATTTATGTTGCTGGACAGTCTTTGCATGTTAGTTTATGAATGACGTAGTTGGTATCTTCTGCTGGTAGAGAGTCCTTGGTTTTAATGATGTCTTGCGTAAGGTGGAGGCTGTGAAGAAGGAACACTGGATGTTGTGTTGCCTGAGAATTCTTTTGATGGCTTCACTTGTGTTTTTGACATATGGTAGGCGTATGTGTTTGAGGGGGTCTGTATCTTGCTCAGGGCTCAGTTTCGACTTACTCCTTAAGGCTGCTCTGATGTTATTGGTGCTGTATCCGTTGCATGCGAGTACCTCTTTCAGATGTTTTTCTTCTGTAAGGAGAGCGGTAGGATCAGTTATTATCTTCCTTGCTCTACCAAATAGGGTGGTGATGACGCTGTTGCGGACTGAGGTAGGGTGGTGTGATGTGTTGTTTAGGTATTTGGTCGGTGTGGGTTGGTTTTCTATAGATCTTGACAGAGATGCTACCACTTGCTTCTCTGGTAAGAAGGACGTCTAGGAATGGTAGTTTGTGATCCTCTTCTTTTTCTAGAGTGAATTGGATGTTTGGGTGAAGGCTGTTAATATGTTCAAGAAAGCTTGGAAGATTTGACTTTTTAATGACAGCAAAGACATCGTCGACATATCTTTCCCAGATAGATGATGGTTTTACGTCTGCAGTGGAGAGGGTTGTGCTTTCGAATGCCTGCATGAAGATTTCTGCAATGATAGAGGATATAGGAGCTCCCATTGGGACTCCATTTGTTTGAGTGTAGGTTTCGCTGTTGAAGAGGAAACAAATGTTGTGGAGGAATGTCCGATAGCTGCAATGAAGTTGTGGTTGTAAGGGATGAGTCGCTAGTAAGTAAGTCTTGGATGATATTCAGCGCGTCTGTGATTGGGATGCTGGTATATAGCGAGGTGACGTCAAAGGAGACCATAATTTCGTCAGGCGTCACTCTTTGTCCTTTTATAAACTCTGCAAAATCGGCTGAGTTGTTACAGTGGTGTGTCTTTGAATTTGCATACGGTGATAGAAGATCGGCTGTAAAACGTGAGAGTGAATGTAGAGGGCTGTCTGAGTATGAAACTATAGGTCGGATTGGCACACTGGGTTTGTGTATTTTGGGTAGACCATAGAAGCTTGGAATAGGGGAATCCTTGGGTTTAATCTTGAAGTACAAGCTATTATCTATGAGACCATTGTTACGCAGGTTGATGAGTAATCTGCTGGCTTTGATTTTAACCGTCTCGATTGGATTCTTTGTTGAGATTGTATAGGGGCCAGTCTGTAGGTGGTCGAGGCACTTTTGGATACAATTGTTTTTCTTTAGAATGACCGTGGCACGACCTTTGTCAGCTAGGGGTATGGAGATAGAGCTGTCTTCCTTAAGGGTCCTAATAGCACGTTTTTCATCTTTAGTGAGGTTATCAGCGGCCGTTTAGGAAGATTGGAGGGCAAGACTTGTCTTCGCTCGTATTGTATCTACTGCGCTCTTCGGGAGATCTTTAACTGCTGTTTCTACGATTGATACAATTTCCTTTCAAGGAACAAGGTATGTGGTTGCATAGGTATCGTTTCAGCATGTTAGAGCTGAAACGGAAACTATTACTGGCGACTTAGCATTTTTGTATGCTACTAGAAGCCCGTGAGCATAGCCAGTACTTTCCGTTTCCCACACTTTCCGCATACTATGTTGCTGATTCAGTATTGGTATCAATAACAAATTGCAATACTTACCGATAATTCTACCACGCAACAGGAACTTGCTTTTGTATAAATAACCAGCATCGCTAGTTTTGTTTCAAAAAGTTTGGTAAAGTTGTACTCTACGTCTCTCGCATCGATTTAACATAGAATCTACACTGTTAGCGCTACAGTCGCTGGTTTTTTCTGTCAATTGTTTAAGCCAGGAAGTGGACCCAATCGTAAAAACCGTGTTGTTGTTTCGAATACGCCGCGGCCGCTAGCCAACTTTACAAAATCGAACTGACAGCATCTGAAACACCAAAAAAGATTGGAGTGTCTTCATAATACGCGTTGTAAAAATATACATAAATACTCATAATTTCTTCGTATAAGAAAATTTCTGCCATTACTATAATCAGTCATTTATGTGGATAATGTATTGAACACTCGGGTGAATATTAAGTATAGCCGGCTTGTTACTCTACATACATAATTGACGCATCTATAGAAAAATCTTAACGGGTACTAAAAAATGAGAAAAATTTGAACAGTGAGTAACACAAAAAATGAAAAAAGTGTTACATCATGGTTGTTGGTGGTCACATGTAATGTGCCGGCTATATTTAAACGATGACAAACGCTCCAACATAAGGCCATCCCAAGGGAAACATGTAATTTGTGAGCCCGAAAAACTTTGAATCTCAAAGCGGACTACTGCTTTCTACCTTATTACTGGAACTATCAAACTTAATACGACAGTTGCAGAGGTTAGTTAAACATGACGTCAAAAATTTGAAACTAAACATGTTAACTTGTTGAAGCTAACTGTAAAAGTAAAAGTTTTGTTTTTTTATTTTTTTATTTTTCTATTTTATTTCAAAATTAAAGAGATCCTTCCAGGGATAAATTGGTAAAATAACACGAATATTCGAATTTGAAGGTTTTTTCGTCTGACACTCCTGATTGTACAATGGTGTCAGCATGGGACACAAAAAGGAAGAACGAAACTTAGCTTTCATTTTAAAATAGCCTATCAGAACTTCAACTGCCTGATCAGAGTCCTTTTTAGCAATTACTTTAGAATTAAAATGTTAACAGGGAAGCCTAAATGAAAAGACATTCTATTTCTGTCTACAAAACAACAGTTTTCTTACTTTTATGTAGGCTGATTCCACAACGGCCAGGTAAAATTCATACCTGACTTTTCCTGTGAAGAGGGGGAGGTCAACTGTGTACATTTTTGCACGATACTGGTTTTGGAGCAAGCACTACCTTATGGTAGAGTTGCATTGCTTTATAATGTTTTGGTTTTGAAACCTAGTTTGGCTGTTTACTCGTTGGTTTAGGAGTTGATACTTAGCTGATATAGGAAGGAGCATTTTGTTTAACTCTATCAACTAACCTCAAAATCGTGTGGTCAATATAGCCAGTCTCGTAGTGGTAAGAAGAAAAAAGTATACAACAATGCTGCAATTTATGAAATTCCTGACTGGTAATTTCAGAACCACAGTTGGGTATCAATTTCAATTCATCCATTTTCAAGTTCCATCCTGAAAATTTTGTACTCTGAGGAGATTTAGAAGACAAACGTTTTTTAGTACAGGAAGATATATGGTATTTTGTACTATTTTCAGTGCCACAACCAAACTTTGTGGATTATTAAGAATACAAGATGATTGAACATATTGTATTTCAATTAATATGATTTTTGAAACACCAATAATAAAGTACAATGATTGTTCTCCTTGCCTCTTTCAAACGCCTTAGAGGAAGGCACCTGCTACTCCCCCCTCCTGCGCTATAGTTTTTGCTCAATTTTCTTAGACCTCACTTGTTCTTGTTGGCCCCCATTCTACTGCATCCTCTCTTTCCTTGCACCACGTATCGTAAAAATTTTACAAAGGGACAAGCATAGTTTAGTTTTCAATGGGGAGGAGAGTAGAGGGATTTTTTCCATTCCTCTAACTTCCCTGCTGGCTACTCTGGGACATTACTCTACCACTCGTAGTAACATAAATGTCCCTGCTAGCATTTCAGATATATCATCTGTTGTAACTATCATTCAACAGTATTTCTGCAACTTGCTGTGCACGGCCCCACCTCCCACCACTGAAGCCCACCACTAATGTCCACAATGATTAGGGTTGAATAAGACAGAAAGGCAAAAAGGCAGATAACAATTTACTTGAATTTGTCGAAAGCAATGGTCAGCCCAAGGCCACGTTACACCCTTGCAATCTACAAATGTGAGCATTACACCTGTTATATCGACTAAGACCATTTACTGCAACATTTGGAAATGCACTGGGCATTAAGTGTCATCCATTTTGTTCTACAAATAGCTACTTTCTAAATTCCATGCCAGGTTTTTCTTACTTTCTTAATCTCCTCTTGATAGGTTCTCCGACAGATGTTTTTGGACTCCAATTCTTTCGCTTTTCTCCGTCTGGGATCCATTTCATTACTCTTTGGCATGCCACCAATCTGAAAGCTGTTAGGTGTGGCCTACAAAACGGAGGCAAAACTTCGTCACTGTGATAGTCATTAATTTCACTTAACACTTTTTAAGGATCTCCTCATTCCTGACTATGTCTTCTAATGTTACTTAAAGATTTCTTCTCAAACAGGTTTATTAGAAAGAATCAAATTTTTGGCTACTTTATTGAATAGTCTACATGTTTCACTACCGTATAGACCCTTTGCACATGACGTCACGCACCATGTGCTATTTCCTCCTGGAGGACAAGCTCGCTAGCCGCCAGAATG
>JAAAKL020001903.1:0-28440 GCA_010016065.2 Carybdea cf. marsupialis auct. non (Linnaeus, 1758)
GGATATGAACATTATCATCATCATCATCATTATCATCATCATTATCATCATCTTCATCATCATCATCATCATCATCACCGTTATCACTATCATCATTGTGATCATCATCATTATCATTGCCATTATTATAACCGCTATCATGGCCATCATCAGTATCAACAGCAGCAGTGGATGTGATCTTCTGTCCCAAATTTGATTCTTGGATGCAGCTTGTCTGATTTCTCTGATGTCTGCTTTGAAAGAGATATATAAAACTTCAGTTACATCTTTTCCAGTATCATCCTCAGTTAAGTTATTACATCACCAGTTGTGTTTTATAGTAGATTATTCACCCATATTCACATAGTAGTAATGTTTCTGAAGGCTACCACTTACTATGCAGTACTCTCGCAACACTGAGGAAGATCTACCGATATTGTAACTTGAAGATGATACTTAGCCACAACCAGAGTTAAGGAAAAGAATGATTACAAGTTTACAACACATGTCATAGATGCATTAGGACTGTAAGGTAACGTTAATGGGTAGTGACTGATGAGGAAATGAGGTTAAAGATTTTTGATTATGAGCCAAAAACTGATTATAGGTTGGTAACTTCAATTTTGCCAAATTTTAAAATAGCCAAAACCCTTCACACTCTTTCTTAATTTTTTTATTGCTTGTGATTTGCTAATTGCAAGGTGATAATTGGAACTGTTCTGTGTGTGTAGGATAATTAACTTTAAGTAGGCCTAATCAGAGAAACTAAGTCATGACCAAAAGATGGGTCCTACTATGATATCCATGAGTTGAATATTTATTTTGTTCTGTTTCATTGTATGAGGATGTCATATTGAGTGCTGTTGTGTTAACTTGCAATGCATTTGTAAGCATTATGTATGATTGTCTGTGTGTCTGTCCAGAGAGTGATTCAGACTATCATTAACTTTGACCTTGGGATGCAGTTTAATGTAGGCAATAAAGCTCCTTGAGTGTGCCTGACACTGAAACAGCTCAATATTTAATATTGTGTACATCACCTTACATTAAAAAAATTTCACAATAAGTAACTTGTTATCCTGCCTTGGCCTCTACTGCTTGTCATAACAAAGTTTGTAGTGTGCACTGAATGCAACATTGGCCATATTTTTAGAGTAAATTTGCTGATAACATTGTAATGCCACTGTCATGACCAGAGTTCATCTGGTTATTTACAATCACATTTCTGTTACTTTACACAAGGCAGCCGGTGTTTCATAAGGCTTGGAGGTCCTTTTTGTTGATGCAAAATGTCTCATGTGTATATTGCATATAGAGCAACTGTACCCTTAATCCTGAAGTTTGGGGAAGCACTTTTCATTAATTCACTAATCCTGAACTGGCCAGTAGAGTCTCAATTGTGAGTTAATTAGGTTGGTGTCTAGTGCAATGATGGACTGTGCAAACTCTCCATTATAGAACAGACTAATTATGGGGAAACTGGTGTATATAGCATACACTCATGTTGGGGTGCTTTGTGTTTCATTTTCATAAATTGTGCATGTATAACTAAGCTACCACCCTTTCATAGTCAGGTATTGGGCTCTGTTATAAGTTGTATTTGTTGTTGTGGCATAATACCAAAGGGTAGATACTTTTTCTGCCTATGAACCATGTAATTGGTTGAAGCTTAGTCATCATAGGTAATATATGGGTCAATGGTTGTCATGCAATATGGGTTCCCACCCCTGAAGCACCACAGTTTTAACATAGTATGGGAAAAAAGTTCTTCCACGTCAGTCAATTTTTAATGTGCTTTATTTAGCTTCATTCCACTTAACTCTTGTGAATTCTTTTAATAACCAGTTTATCACTAAGATTATAAGATTAGGCTCCTAATGGAAAATATATTGTCATTATATCATATTGTTAATGCAATGTCTTACTATTTTAGCACCTACGATGTCTAAAGCAAAGCCAGTTGTGCTGTCAGGACCAAGTGGATGTGGAAAGTCAACTTTAATAAAGAAATTAATGAGTAACTACCCCAACATGTTTGGGTTCAGTGTTTCTCGTGAGTATGTCATAGTATTTCTCAATCATTCATAGAAGGCTGTCTGAAGCATGTTACTCTTGCATACATTAGTATTTGAGATCCTTACTAGATTAGAAGAGGACACCACTTATGCAGCCCCAAAATAGAACAGAAAGTCACCTGCATCAGTCTTTTATACATCCAAGATCAAGAAAACTTACACAAGCTATGCCTGATAGTCATGTATTATAACTTTGCTTAATTGTTTAATTGCACACTCAAGAGAGCATTGATTCCCTCCACTTTGCTTGATCCTGGCAGCTTTGCTCAGCCTTCAGTAAAGTCAATCCAGTGTCTGACCTGACTAAAACTGTCTATGGTTTGGGAGATCTTCCTTTTGAATGCTTTTTGGTGAAATCAGTTTTGCATGCAATTGTTACATAGCTTTTGTCATTAGATCAGTTATGTGGCCAAACCATTGCAACCTCCTCACATCCAGTATGATTTTATTGATACTTATAATTTTATATTTTGTTCATTTCTATATCGATCACAAATGGAGACACCAAGAATGCTCCTCAGACATTTCATTTCAAAGGAGAGTAGCCTCCGCTCATCATCTGTGCAAAGAGTATATGCTTCAATTGCGTATATTGCAACAGGCACAATCAAAGAACGAGGCATGCAGACTTTTAATAGAAGGGAGATCCCTTTATTGCTCCATAACTTTGACCTGAGACGCCCAGTAGTAGACAGTGCAAGTCCTACACTTTTTAACATGAGCTGAGGTTCCCGGAACAACTGTTATTCAATTACTTTTTCTAGTTACATGTGATAAAGCCCGATATTTGGGTGGCCATTCATCTATAAAACCAGAATACCTGGAATACCCAGGGAATTAAAATTTTGGAAGGGAACGTATGGAAACTCAGAGATTTTTGAAAATCTCGGATAATTGGCAAAGTAAAGGGAAAGTTAAGATATAAGTACAATGATCCAGTTCTAACGTGTACAGACAAGACTGTTATCCAACTCCGGGTCTGAAAACAAGGAGAAGTAAAACTCTTTTATTACCGTCTGACACTGTAATGCAACATCACAATTACACACAAAATTCTTGCGTATCATTTTGCCTATTGTAGCTGGATTTTATGACCATTTTGCCCGCAAGGCCCTTTGAAATTCATAAGGATCTCTATGGCCACTGGTTGAGGGCAAGATGTTGCAAAGGAAGACACAAGTGTTCATAACCACTCTTTGAATCTTGTTTGGGTTATTTCCATTTGCATTTTCACTGATAAATTGAAAAGTCACATTAAAAAGATAAAAATGTATCATTGTAATATATTGGGCAAAAGTTTGTGTCATTTGAGGACTGAATTGATGTCTGATAACCTCCCACAGTATCAACAACAACAACAAAATAACAAAAACAGCAACATCAAAACAACAACAACAGCATGTATTAAGCAAGCAAATCAGATTTATCAATATTTTTTTCTTACAAGTTAAAAAAGGCCACTGTGGATAGGGTTTTAAAAATTTACAGCTTGGTTGGAAAAATGAAATCTTTCTTCTTTATTCATGTTCTGCTTATACCAGCTGAGCAAAAGTCACTATGATTTTTTCTAATCAAACTGCAACTGTGTTACTATTACTTGAAAATATTTATGAGGCTAATGACTCAATATGTAGATTAGTGTCAGTAGAAGGCAATTATGAACAATAGAAAAATTGCTTTACTTCTCTAAATGTCAGGAGTTTAGCATTAATGAATTAAATTTCGATTTTGCGAAATGCTGACCCTAATCCGCAGCTATTCAGTTTGGAGTGACTCACGCTCTGAGGTGGGGCCTGATAAATACGACTTTACAAGGGATCACAAAGGATCAACTGTTATTGATTGCATTCAGGAAAGTAAGGTTATGTTGTACCTGATGGATTCAAAAGTAAGGATATGTTGTACCTTAATGTAATGAGTGTTAATTTTTACTATAAATGTTTAATATTTTCTTACATTTGTCATGATAATAAAAATAATAGCCGCCGTGATCTAGTAGATAAGTTCCTGAAATTCTGATCTAGAGGGTTTAGATGGTCAGGCTTCCATCCCAGGAAAGTCCATCGGGGATGTCAGGAAGGGCATCCAGTGTTAAGTGCTCTATGCTCCAAACAAGTCCCACGAAAGTGGGCTCGTCTCATCTGATACAAAAATGAGAGATAAAAGACGTTAAAAGGCTAAAAAAATTTGTAATACTAGAGGGGCTGTTAATGTTGCTATATTTAATATTTTTTGCAGGTTAAAACTGACAATTTGTGTAGGGGTTTATATTATTATTTATTCATGCTAGGACTGTATTATAATTTGATTGGCATCAATGACAGGCAGTATTGTTTTGTTATTCACCATAAATATAGATACAACAAGGAGTCCAAGACAAGGAGAAGTAAATGGAAAAGGTGGGTAAATTGGCTATACGCCACAGCTGCCTGCCGTTATTTTGTTTGTTGCGTATCTGTTTGTACTCTCATATACGCAGCCATTTAACGATAGGTAGTGTACTAACTTTTGGTTCTCAGCTCTTCAAAGGAAGCCCTGCGAAGTCAGGCAACCGTTATTATTGAATTTCCCATCAACTCCATCAAGCCTTTCAGGATTTGAAGAATTTTGAGCAAGTTTCACTTAACGTGCTTTTTAAAAGCATCTAGTGTTTTTATTCTAGAAACTTCATTGCATGGAATGCTATAAATTTAAGGCAGTGATCGAACGCAAAAGGATTTTTGTATTTACCGGACGAAAGTTGGAAAGGAAGGAGATATTGTAGTGAAAAATTGCTTTGCTCAAAAACATGACAATAAGATTAGCTTGTCCACTTGAAATTTCTTCTGAAAATTTTATCTTTAAGGAAGCACAATGGCCTTCTGTATCTGAGAAGTTCTTGGTAAGTTTATCAGTTTGTATTACATGGTTAAACTCACTAACTTACGAGGAAATTCTTGTGAATGACAAACGCGTTCTTTTGCGGAGTATTGAACTGAGACTAAAATACACCGGTAGTAATTGTTTTCTTGGCTTCAATTACACAAACCCCGCAAGTACCGTTTACAAATGCTGTTTTGTTACAAGTGGTTTTGTATAGACAACTTTGATTACAATCTCATCTACTTCTGCGACCACGCTATTTCGTGGATATGGACTATGGAATAGCTAGAGACGTTTAGTCTCACACAAGAAATTAATTTTGAAATTTGTCTTGACTTTGAAGTGAGCATGACGTCATCTTTGCCTCTTTATCGGAATGAAACTCATTCATTTACTATTGTCAAGCATTCTATGAATAAAGTGTGAGGTGCTACTTCGCACTTCAACACAGACCATTCTCCTTTTATAACTGCAAACCATTCGATTTCTGCACCGCCAAACATGTGCAGTGGCACTTCCCTGATCAGTGTCAAGGAGGCAATTTTTCAATAACGTTTGTGATTATGACTTCTAACTGACGTAGAGTTGGCTTGTATCAGATTATTTAGGACACTATTCTGGAGTAGCAGGTAAAAAGGCGCGCGGGCCAATACCTAGTTTGGTGCTTGTATCATGAAATGAAAGAATCTGGTAAGCATCTGCTACATGAGGAAAAGTAAGTCCTGCAACTAAATATCAGCGTGATTCCTGTAATGATGAGCGACAATTTTCCTATCTGATAAAATTTTATAACATTTTTTACAAACATACACAAAGGACTGTTTCAGAGTTTCTAAATCTTTGTCTGTGTCTTTGTTTAGTTTTCTCGTTTTTGTATCTTCGTCTTGGCCATAAATGGGAGTTTGTTCGTGTATGATGTCTGTTAGAAAGCTGAACTACGTCGGAATAAGTAACGCAGCAGTGTTGAACGCCTTCTGATTGTTTGCGCCTTGGATCCTCTCCTCAAGCTGCGCAAGGTATTAAACTAAAGGGCTTCTATAGGTCCGTCGGCGCCCGAAAATTTATGTCTGCCAGAGAACAATTTTTCGTGAAACAACGTTGCATCGTGCCGTCCCTTGTGTTTGCCTCAATAACAACATATGTATGTGATAAAAGTGTGGTCAATATAAACAATACGTGAAAAATACGTGAAAAACTAGAGTTTCTGGACGCATGGCTTTTTTTGTGAAAGTTTTATATGATATGAACAGGATTCCAGTATGGCAGAATCTCGATGTAGGTGGGCTGTTTTCTCCGACATTAATGATGTTCAATGGTAAGAACTGCGAAATTAAGGATATTTTAGTTTAAATAATGATCAGGTCCTAACTACTGTTGGAAATGATGTTAAGTACTCCAAACGACAGATGATTTAAAATAGTAGGAGAAGAAGAAAAGAATTCCAGTAAATACACAGATTTCTTACCGACTGTGTAATAATATTTTCGGTTTGTTTCGTATTTTTAGTTTTTCTTGCAAACTTACCAACAATAATTTAAGTGTAATACAAAAAATAAACCCAATTGTTGTTCGCGTCTTGAAATACTGAAGCGCCTGTCAGTCTACGTCTACGTCACAGAGTAGTTCTAGTCTTAGGCTCCTTTTCTGTGCTTTCTTGCTGGATCATTAGTTACCAAAAGTAGACGTGTGGCTTTTGAAGTCTATTGACCGCCCTCTACTTGCTTTGAAGTTTAGTGTTTCAGGTTCATTCCCACCACTTCCTCCATGTTTTCTTGGTTTTTATTGTCGTCCAGGTATATATAACTGAAAATTTATTCTATATCGACTGGTATGTGACTTTGAAGACTTGGCTCTTTGAAGAGAGGCTTGTCTCTTCCAATGGTCAAAATAATACAAGGTGTAATTCACTTCCAAATGAAACATGAACAGCTGCAAACTTTCTTGAAAATCTGCAAAACGTCCGCTCATACTATTCTGCATGTATTCACCCATCGGAATAGCATAGATATTGGAGTACCTACCTTCGTCTAATAGACGAGCTCCTTCTTTAACTCTTTGTTCCATTTCAGCTGCTCACTTTTACGATTTACGAAACAGTTTCTATAATTTTATCAAAAAAGACACCTTGCATCTTGCACCATACTTTCGAAGCAAAATCTGTGATGCATGTTTTACACAAGCGTTTAATTGTTTTTTTGATTTATCGTCAAGATTGATGAAGATCTATTAACCCTGGTGTATTGCGTTGATCGACGTCACGGTTATTTATGGTTACGATTATTGCCATTGATCACATCTTTTATTAGCAATGCAGAGGTATGTGTATGTCTTTCCATGGATTCCAACCAAAATCTACTGTGTGGTGGCCGTGTAACTTACTTTGAGCATTTATCTTTTGAGGTTAGCCGGCGTTAAGCCGGAAAGAGATGTAAGGCGGAACAGTGCCATACTTTCTAGAGTGTTGTTCGATCATACTAGGTCATTGACTTTCGAAGGGCTAATCACTTACAGCGGACATAAATACATAGTAAAGTCAATCAATAGTAGATTTGGCGAGAATTAAAACACTGAAATATATAACAATAGATTATTCTCACTGGCGACATTGATTAATTATGGAACTTAGCACGGGATCTGTAACTAAAGCGGTCAAATTGATTTTTCTAGCAAGTGATTGCGTACATAGCTGTTGCAAATGATTGCGTGTACAGCTGTTGTAAATGACTGCGTGCATAGCTGTAGCAAATGAT
The DNA here is from genome assembly GCA_010016065.2 of Carybdea cf. marsupialis auct. non (Linnaeus, 1758). Classification (NCBI taxonomy): domain Eukaryota; kingdom Metazoa; phylum Cnidaria; class Cubozoa; order Carybdeida; family Carybdeidae; genus Carybdea; species Carybdea cf. marsupialis auct. non (Linnaeus, 1758). Next base: position 7,667 of record JAAAKL020001903.1, read on the forward strand.
TGCGTGCATAGCTGTAACACAATCCGTTTTGAAAAAGGGCAAGGTATGAGTAGCACTGTCAAAGTGCTTATACTACTGTCTTTACGTTTTGTTTGTTTGTTTCACAATAAAAGGTAGTTAGTTTAAATATGACGATGTTAAAACATTTTGTTATAAGTATCTGTCAGTTATTTTCTTTCTTTTTCATTGTTCCTCTTCATTTCTTCTTCGTGTCTTTTCCATATATTGATAGACGAATTTCTTTCAAAGTGGTACCCACCTTCCGTGAGATCGACTTCTTGAATGATAGTTTACCATTTGTCCCTTACTCGTAACCGATAACCATAGCTACTGGACTGACACTACAAAATCATCGACCGGGGTTAAACTGGAGGTAGTGGCGCCAGGGTATACTACCGGGTCGGTGAAATGAGTACTATCAACTCGGGGCCAAGTGGTAAGCATGGGGCCAAGTGTAGGCTAGGGAGTTGAGCTCACCTGTACCACAAATGTGATGGTAGCTAAGGGATAGGGGGAGGGGATGCGTGTTACCAATGACTGCGAACGACTGTTAGGATTGTCTTGACCTGCACTATCAGTGCAAGTGAAGAGTAAAAAGCAGCCAGTAAGAAGAAAAACAAGATCACAAGCGACAGGATAAATCGACAGCTCAAGAGTCCAGGTCAGACCACAACTGTAGCAAGTGCGACAGTGCCTGCCAACCGAGGGTTGGGTCGTAAAACCACAGCAGGCGCTGCAGGAACACAGTCAGACTCCAAATACAATTTTCAATTGTCTGTCGAGACGACGGGCTCCAACAAAGATGTTAATGATAACCGCAACATGAGTTGCTTTTACCGTTTAATTTGCATTAGATATGTGTGTGTAAAATATGCAGTTCCCGATTTGTGTTCTAGGGCAAGATTTTATTTATCATTTTATATTAAAGGTTTAATTTCTTGGTGGGAAATATTGTTCTGTTTTAAGTAGTGTCTTATGTGAAACTTGTCCCCATTTGTAGATTACCATTTCACAAACAAAGAGGACATGAGAAGGGAAATAGAGGATGGCCAGTTTATAGAACATGCAGAATTTAACAAGAATTTATATGGCACAAGGTAGGATTGTCTCGTAGTTGAAGTAATCAGTATGTTTTAAAAAGTAACATTACAGTATTTCCTCTAATAATCGCCGCCCTCTCATAAACGCCGCCCGTCTATCCGAACATTTGAAATAAACGCCACCCTGAAATAAACGCCGCATCATGAAATGGGGCGTTTATTAGAAAACAAACCAAATTTTAAAATTTCACATTCTTCAAGAACTAATGAAGTTTACATTTTGCAAGAAGATGTTTACTTATAATGTTCGTATTTGCCGCACAATCTTTTATTACGTTTTTGAAACTTTATTTAATTAGTCACTTTGTAATAAACACCTCCCGCTGATAAACGCGGCACCTAAAACACTGCAGCGTTTATTAGGGCAAATGCGGTTTAGTATGGCTAAACATTTTGCAAATTGGTGCCAAATGCCCGAGTGAATTTGCACCTTGACGTATATTTACTACATGAGACTTCCGAGGAAAGTCTATTTAACGGCCCTGTTGTTGCGAGAATCCTTATCCTGATTGTTGATATTCTTGTTGTTGTTAATTGGTTTATTAGCGAGAGTTACGAAACAATTTTTGTGGAAGAAGATAGTAAGCATGCCATAGTACAGGTACTGGAAATTTCTAGAAATGCCACCAAACACTACAAGCTCGTAGAAATTGGAAAGTGGACGTATGCAAGGTGAGTCGGAGGGGCACCATCGTTTCTAACGGTCGTTTCTTTTCTATTGCCATTTCAGTATGTAGTTTGACAAGAATTATGCTTAAAATCGTCTTCGGGAATTCTCCTGGCCTTTTGCGTCTTTAAATATAGTGGCCACTGTGCAGCAGAGTTGCCCATTTTTCGTTGCAAGACCTGTAAAGAAGGTAGTAGTTGAAGTGATCTTAACAGGGCAAAAGTAGTAGCACTTGTTTGAAAATGAGCTAGGAAAGGAGCAGATGTTACCATCAGGATTTTCAACTGAGACCCTCAATTATCGTTTGGAAATTGTTTGCTAACAATTCTTTGCTGTTGATCATTCATTATGAAGGTTGTTTGCAACTTCATTTGTTTGCTTGCCACTGTTCTCATTGACAGTGCATGAAACAGTAATACCACTCTTTACTTTGACAGTACATGGAACACTAATGCCAGGTAAATTGCCTTATGGATTGTCTCGGAAGATTTTATTCAGTCATAAAAAATGGCTGGTGAATAAAGGTTAAAAAATGTATCAAATATGCATGGAGCAGACATGTCTCTCCCGTCACAATACCGAAATTGAAAAATCTTCGGTCATTATACACAAACGAACATAAACTGCTTTCTAGGTCAGTCTATGATTTTATGCCCTATGCTTTGTAAGCGTACAACGTGTGAAGTCCAACAGTAAGGTCCAACAGTAGAACCTTTGGAAGGTCCTACAGTAGAACATTTGGAAGGTCCAAAAGTAGAACCTTTGGAAGGTCCAACAGTAGAACCTTTGGAAGGTCCAACAGTAGAACCTTTGGAAGGTCCAAAAGTAAAACCTTTGGAAGGTCCAACAGTAGAACCTTTGAAAGGTCTTAAAGTAGAGCCTTTGGAAGGTCCAACAGTAGAACCTTTGGAAGCATATGGTTGCCTAGTAAACTATTACGGTGATGAATAATTTCCTACACCAGCTGGTCAACTTGACTTGTTTCTGTACTCACTTGGGATTGAGGAACGCGGTGATAACTTTCCTCGTTTTACTTGGTGTACATGATCGTTCCTGATTACGCAACAATGGACTTTGCATTTAGCTGTATGTAATTTTAAGGACAGCCTTTTCCACCATGCAACGTGGCCTTCCAATTCCATTTAAACCGGTCAGCCAAAATTTACTATTCACAAGATGAAGGAATGGCCACAAATAAAGATAGCCACATGTTTGAGTAATTTAGAGCAAGGAAAAGAAACGATACTATGCTTTAACAACCTTCCCTTTGATTCCACAGTAACCTAGGATTTCTGTCATCCATGGCCAGCTCCTGTAGCTGTAGAGGTGTGCTAAACACAGGCCAGTACGATAAGATAAACATATAAAGTTGGCGCTCGACGTATTTAGTAGTTGTTCTTTAGATTTGGCTGAGTTGTTTCTTCTTCCCTCGTCAGGGCAAGGCCTACTCGGTATGCTGGATCTCTGCAATGACAAACACACAGAAATTTATATGCTAACAGTTTCGTTCCTAGGACTGCCAAGATCTGGAACTCTTTGTCTTTAGACCGCTTTCCTCTTACTTATGATTTGGACACTTTCAAATTCTTATGTAAACCGCCATCTTCTTGGAAATCTTTAATTTTTTGTCTGTAACTACGTCTATTTTTTGGTTTACTTTTTATTTCTACTTTTTTCAAGGAAGTAGCTCAGTATCTTGAAGTGGCAACCCTGCCTTGTATTGAGTGAATGATTTAAAAGAAGAAAAGAAAAAGGAGGGAGAGTTTAGAGAGAGGGATTAAAATTTTTTTTAATATAGTCTGGAAAAAAATATTATTACGATAAACGTTTTCCACACAGCATCAAGGTTAAAACTAACGTTCAGAAAATAAAGATATGAATTCTTTCCTTTTTTATCAAAGCCCTCAACAAAAGCTAATGATATCTTTCGCCCGTCGCGCCTGTAAGATCTGTACTGTAGTACTTGATATTTCATCTAGTGTATGTATCATGGTGAGAAATCACCGGCAAGAAATTCTAAAATAGCACGCCAAAGAGGAAAGTTGATTTCGACTTTCTTTTGGTCTGTTGTTCAAACTTGGTCAGCTCTACCGAGCATAGTCTGTGAAATGGTGATTATGGTATTACTTTTTGTAATGGTTGTTGAAGTCTGAATGGAAGTGCCAGCATTGGTTTGCGATGGTTGGAGATTTCGATGGGCACGCGATAAGTTGTGATGTGGGAAGAGGTGTGGAAATTGGAAAGTGATGTGGACGTATGCGAATAATAGAGAGAGTTAAAGACCACTGATCTATAGTTTGAAAAGATTTGGACCTATGTGAATTATTGTTGTTCGGAACATATGCACTGCCCAGTCAACCCAATTGCTACTATTATCGACTTTCAAGTTTTTTTAACGCAAGAGAACACTGACATAGGTGCAAAATGATATTCAAAAAATCGGTTTTAACGCCATACACTCCCCTTTACAGGGGCTACGGCGGTGTTGATGTACATGAGACTTGTTACTGTCCTTCCTGACGTCACCAATGGCCCTTTCGAGATTTGAACCCTGTCTCTCTTGATCTGAAGGCAAGGAATTTATCCACTAGACCAGGGCGACTCAAATGGAAGAAAATGTGCGTTGGCGGGAAAACGAACCCTGGTCTCCCGCATGGCAGGCGAGAATTCTATAGGAAGCAGACAAACACAAAGCATTCTAGTACAGAATGTGAATTTAACACTGTCAGAAATTGATCAGCATTTCAATGATATTCAATCCTACCTTTCTTTTGTAGTAAAAAGGCTGTCAAAGATGTTTTAGATCAAGGGAGAGTTTGTATTTTGGATATTGATATGCAGGTAGGTTGTTTTTATACTTTTATTTTCTTGTGTAGACAAAAAACTTTAAAGGATCAACAACTGACCGATATTTTCGTAGTGACATTAACGCTGACTTACAGGACGGTTCTCAGTTGGTATGACATAAAGTCCATTGTTTAGGCCCCTGATTTCACGTTCGTTGATCTAAACGTAAACCGAGGATGCTATTAGGAAGTCTGTTGCATAGCAACAGATTCAGTATCGATTTTTCATGTCGTAACTATACTCCCAAAGTTAAAACATGGCCGCCTAGAAGTTGCGATGCAAAAGCAAGGCCTTCTCTAAAGTAGAAACTTCACTACTTAAGGTTGATGGTACAAATATCCATCTTTGTAAGAAAAAAGCAGCTAAGAGGGGTAAGGAGAGGTGCAGTTCTTTAATAAGACAATTTTTTGCAAGAAGCAGTCAGTGTCAAGAATACAGAACATGTTCATTATTATTTCAATGCTGGGCAGTCAACTATTTACTACCTTTCAATGGTTTGAGGGACACGGTAAAGTTATGACAAAGGATAATTTCGTGTGGTTTTTGTTTTAAATTTTAACACGCTATTAACGTTTCATATGACAAGCAAACCAGCTGTCTAATGATTATTTGGCTCCTTTCCCCATACGAAGCTAAAATGTTTTCCGACTGAATGAAGGCCCTGGGTCATTCTTTATTGAAGTCGTTTCAGGAAGGAAGGTCTGCAATTCAGCTTGCAGAAAAAATGTTTATAAATAAAAGAGATAAAACATTTCATTCAGCCTAATTTAACTTACGGTTAATCTTGGGTTAGTTATGTGGCTGATTCGGCCCAACAATTTGTAGATTATGAAGGGGAGCGTGTAGTTCTCTCGTGGACATGTAGAAAAAGCTGATGCAGTTTTTCAGGTATGAGATGCGTTTCAATTTAAACAAAGTGAAAGGAGGAGGAATGAGGAAGGAGATAAAGAGGATTGAGGATTCTTCTGCAGCCACAAAATCCCGTCAGCACTAGTGCTAATGTTGCACAAGTTACGATAGGCCAGTTATGCCGAGAACACTTTTAAGCGGCTAGGGGTTCCAAAGGATGCCACAGTCCTCTACTGTTTACTCTAACACACACTTTTTCCAATTGTGACGCTACTGATTGGCAAGTACTGATTAGTGTCACAGCGTTTATCTGTAAGTAAGGAAAAATAGTAGAAACAAGAATATATGTCCTCTACGGGATTTGAGCCCCAGGGGCGGTTATCCGACGTGTAGAGCCCTGAGCACTTTTCCAACGCGCGGCCTTATTACAGAAAAGCACAATATCTGGTTTAATTTGTGTGGTTAGTCCTCACCCTTTCTCAAATTGCTGAAAAAGCTTTTTAAAAAAGGAGAAATCATCGTAAAAAAGTTTCTGAGTTGAAAGCGCGAGGCCCCCTCCTGAGCGCGGGCCCTTCTTGAGCCTGGGCTGCCGCCCTGTCCGCCATACCCTTAAACTGCCACTGTTGATCCTGTGGCCGAAGTATTCACTCTACCAACTGTGCTAGGTTAACCCCTCTGATAACATACTCTATTTCGTAGTCGCCAAATTATCTTCTAATATTCCACCGGTGGAGATGGCATCCAGTTGTGCGCAATTTTGTAGTCCAGCCGCTATGCGCCATGTGACTTGACCATGGAAGGACTGCCATCCAGCAAATGATTCTATTCAGAACTCATCAAATGTGTTTATCACTGCTTACCCACGTGTCACTCTGTGGAAAGAGTAACCGTACCCCCAGTGATAACACACTTGAAGTGGTTACAGATTCCAATTACATCCAAATTCACCAGTTGACATTGACATTTTGCTCTATGCGAGGGTGCAGATCAGCTTCGCATCTTCATATTACTTGACCAAGGAAAGATTACCATCAGAAACAAAAATAAGTAGACGTTTTGGTATTATTTCGTAACACAGATAACTAAAGTTGTTTGTTAACCGTATTTGTTACTAAAGAAATGGCATGCATCGTGAGAAAGGCGATCCGCAAAGCTTAGGTTGTACAATAATATCCTAAGGTTGCTTTTTTGAACGTTTGTTGTTACTTAGGGGAATCAGCCCACTTTAAACATTGTTAAGGAAATGTTAAGTTGATGCCTTGTCCGATGAAGAAAAAGCGGTATTTCAGTGGAAGCGTCGTATTTTTAGGAGCCGTAACAACCTTTTGAGGATACTTTGAGAACGAAAACTGTGCTGTAGAGTGTAGTTTTTTTTCAAAATCAGGGTAACGTTGAGCCAAATCATGGTGACTTAGGAAAGCAGTGAAATATCGCACAATAATGAACTGCTACACATTCTGTTATGAAGATACGAACATGTCCTGGCCATTCCCTGTCTCTGTAGATGTTTGGAATTTGTCACTACATGATAACTTAATATGTGCATAATAGTTCTACTAAGCTGGATTTGGTCAAGTAAGACAACCGACACCCCTGGGAATGGATTACATTTTTGAGAGTTCACATTGTGTGTACAGTGTATATAAACTAGTAAATAGGTTGTTTTGTTCTAAAGACGTTATGATACGTCATTAATACGTTCCCACAGATGACTGCATTGCTTACATACCACGATCTATTTTGTCCTCTCTAGGGAGTTATCAGTGTCAAAAAGACGGATTTAGATTGTTTGTATCTTTTCGTTAAGCCTCCATCAGTGGAAGAACTGGTAAGCGGGTCGATTTATTAAAATTGACATCTTAGACTTTATTGGGTGTTTTTTAATTGTCAAACAATTTAACCCAGGTAGCAGATTATAGTAATTATTGACATAGTTTACAAATTTCAAAACTCAGAGACCCAAAATTGGTGCACGTTTTTTAATCAATGCACACACACTTTGAAACAAGATTTTCACGATTGGAGCTGAATTCGAGGGGTAATGCCAAAAGACGTCATTTGCCATTGGTCTTTTTATGCACAGCCACAATATAGGGACGATCTCCCCAACCAAGCCATGACGAGTTGCCCATCTTTAAGTCCCTAAGGAGTTACTTTTTACATTTTCACTGCTATTTCTTTGGATTTAAACTGGTTCCAGTAGTTTGATTTTACGGGTAATGGGTAAAGTTTTACGGCAACTGGAGGCGTTGGAGAATGGGAAACACATCGCCATATGAGAAGGTGTAAGATGGACGAAAGTAGATCTTAGAGCTTTTAAGCCATGAAACAGGATTTGTGAGGGCAACAGCACAATCTAGAGGGCGACAGATGCCATGTAGTGCAATGATTATGATGTATTCGAATTTATGACAGCATCTAACAAATGTTTAAATAACATTCCCATAAAGAATTGAAACCGTTCACCCGTTTAATTTCAAAGCTAGTACAAAAAGGAACTCTGATTAAAGATAATGTAGAGTGTGAGAAGCTTTTCTTGTAAGGGAATCGAACAAGTCGGAATAGTTGACCAAAGTCGAGGTGAATACCGATGTTTCACATATTTAACCCTCTGATTTTGTTTCCGTATCACAGGAACGAAGGTTAAGAGGCAGGGGAACAGAAACGGAAGAATCCATAAAACGTCGACTCGATACATCGAAGAGGGAATTTGAATATGGTAATACTTTTTAAAAAAATATTGAAATGATGCTATTGCGCATGGCATTCTGTAAAACAACTTTCTAACATACATCCCATGTTTCGTATATTGATTTTTATCCGATGATGTGCCCTAATTTAACTTGTGGAAATAAATGAGATTGGGAAACAAGATTTATAGGAGGGAATACAACCTTAAGATCTCGCTTGAATTGTATCGCTCTATACCATGTCATAGAGTCCGGGAAACTTTATTGTGGCTTTGGCCCCACACGCTGAACCCTAACACTTTATACAAATTCCTAAAATTCATGGAGCTAATTTTCGTGACTCGGAGCTTTGCCATTAAGATTATCAGTATCCGACACTGTAAAGAAAGAAAGAGAATAGTAGCCACTGTTTGTAAGAAGATCATTCAATTCGATTCATCTATTTCACTACCAGGCATTTTTACAAATTCCAAGTACAGTTAATGTTTCAAGTTTGACAGACAGAGTCAGATCTCTTGGCTGGCTCATAGCTCGTCTGAAAGAAATTCCTTGGTGGTGTACAGATTGCTTTCAACCCAATCACATAAGTGGTACCCCAGTTTGTTACATTGGGAAAGCAAAGAGCGTAAAAAGTGGAACCTCGAGGGTGTGACATAATGTCAGACCCATATGACTATGGAATTACAATATTTCTAACTGTAATAATGGATCTGTAGGGATGGTAGGGATGTGCAATGTTCACTGGTGGATTAATTGCTGTACTTAACTGAAGTTACGTTTTCTTTTCCGTTCTTAGTAAGCCTCTTTTGTTGCTTGAAATCGTCTTAGAAGCTATTAATGAAGGCAGAAAACTGTTTGTTTTTTTGAACTTCTCAAACACTGTCAATTATGTAAATCAGTAATTCGATAGTGTTAATGTAACGTGTACCTTCTCGAAGTTAAGATATATTTTTTCTTTCTTTCTTTCCTTCATTCTTTCGTCTTTCTTTCTTTCTTTGTTTCTTTCATTCTTTGTTTCTTTCTGTCTTTCTTTCTTTCTTTCCTTTTTGTGATGTTTCTCGTTATCCACCCTTGATTTTTTGAACGTAGGAAACCTGTTTCTAATTTGTCAAATATTGATTTGGAAACTTTTTGTAACCGTTGATGTTTGACATCCATGTGTTTTTGTTTAAGTTGAGGAGCCTTAATGGGTTGCTCAACAAATAGTTCCACTCTTTCCTTGCTGCTAAATTAGTTTCTAGTGATCGAATGATGAGATGACTTCCGTATTTCAAATCATTTGCATTCTCGTTGCCATTTGCAACTGCAAGTTAAAGTCAAATACTGTTTCATTAAATGTATTCTGGATATTTAAAGTTTCTAGACTCTCCTTAAAAGTAAAGAAAATAGTTCTGCAGTTAAACTAGAGAATTCGATCTTAAAAGTTGAATATCTTGTCTCTTTGGCTGATTCTTGTGATGCACATTTCATGTTTACGGAGTGAAGCAGTTGTGTAGCTACCACATGCAACGGAGGACAGTTTGTATTGTTTTTCCCATCAGGCTACTGTCATAATGCACATCCACTGATGTCGCTAGTCCTCAACTCGAACTGAGAACTATCCTACCTACTTATCAAGGAAGGTTAGTCGATACTTAATGAACAGATAAAAAGGATGGTAAGCATGGTAACGTGGTCTAACTTCTGGTCACGAACCTTAATGCTTATTATTGTGCTGTAAACAAGAAGAAGTGCACGTATACTATACCCCAGTAGTAATTCCAATGAAGGAGAACGCAAAGTGTGCATGTAGACTCCAAAGAGTAAAGCATATGAACTGCAGTTAGTCATGCCGTCACTCAAAGAAATTTCTTTTGACTCCCTTTTGTCATCTATCTATCTAAATTAATGCTCTTTGTATATCCTTTTAGCAAGTATACCTGGAAACTATCATTACGTTATTGTAAATGATGATCTCGACAGAGCTTACAATGAGCTGAAAACAGTCATTAATAAGGTAAGAAGACTTTTAAGACTTTGATGTTAACAAACAATGAGGCTATGCGGTAGCGAGCTACATGCAACGCGCACGTACAAATACCCCGTGTGTTTTACTTTTAACACAAAAGGCAGCTTAGGAGGATGGTTTTGGTCTTTGAAATAAAAGAGTCTTTTATGAAGCGAAAAGTAGCTGCTCCCCCCATTTCATGTATTTGTGGCATATGCTCTATGGAATTGGCTACGTCAACACGTATGACACATACAAAGACACACACAAGAAGACATAGTATACATCCATTTCAGTCACACGACGCACCGACTCTTGCTGCCACATTCATTCTTACTTCCGCACTTATTTCTTATTTCCGTATTCATTCTTTCTCCCGCACTTATTTTTTATATTGCGTATTCATTCTTACTTCCGCGTTTATTTCTTAAATTCCTCATTCATTCTTACTTCCGCATTTATTTCTTAAATTCCGCATTCATTCTTACTCCCGCACTTATTTCTTAATTTCCGCATTTATTCTCAAGTTACGTAGAATATTTCTCATTTTGTTTATAGTTATATTGTCTGTACGCATTTTTAAAATCGTCGGTTCCGATATAATGCTAAAATCCTTGTTTATTCATTTTACTTTGTTTTTTATTATGTTTATTTATTTTCTGTTAAGTTCATCGATGACACGATTGATTAAATATCTTAACGTCAGAAATTATCGTATTCAAATATATTTGGCTATGTTACTTTTTGGTGTAATTAATACGTATTAATGTATTTATTTATGTAGTAGTACGTGATGCAAGTCTCTTGGGTGTCATCTTACGATATGTTCTCATAGATAATATGGGAACCGTATCCCGATGTATTAGTTCGTTGGTTTTAATAATTGGTTTTATGTTTATTGTTTTCCTAGGAAGTGAAAGTTTTACCATAGCAGTACAAGAAACTATAGGTACATGAACCTTCCTGATTGAATGTATATCTTCCATTATTTAAAAGTAGCATGAAGCATTTGTCGTGTAATAATTGTCCAAACCGGATGTCTCGACGGAGATGATTTTTGTAAAGTTCTGTGGTATAAAAACTGAAATTGCTTTTAGTACATATTCATCTCGCTAACCATTTTCAGCAGACACTAGTCATAGCACAAGTGTTTGTCGGCAAAAATTTGTTTTCATTGCACGTGTTTTTCAGTAACATTGTGTTCGAATAGGCAGCACCCATATAAAGGTGTTATTAGAAATATTGTTTGACTCATTTCCGCCAATATAGCCTTTGCAATAGTATAAGACCTTCACTTCATAAAATTTCTGTCGCAATAACGTTTAGCAGATGAATCAGTTACTTAACGCAATTTACAAAGATAATAGTCTCAAATATTTAATTATGTACTTACGATTATTTAGATTTAAGAGTCGGCAATGATCTGTATTTTTTAAGATTGTCTAGGATCCGTAGCGGTATCTTGTCTGAGACAAGCCTTTTCTTATTCCAATCTACGAGTATACGTTTCCAAGTTAGAAATTATTGGAGATCTTAAGAAGGGATTTCCATAGTTCATAAAACTTGAAACTCTAGGTAAAGTATATTATTTGTTGATTTCTAAAATCAGTGGCAGGACGTTTTATTACTCGTCGAACTATAAGGTAGCCTTAAGGTAGCATTTTTTAAGAAGTAGACATCCGTACGTAGGCATTTAGATCAGTTAAAGTTGTTATCGATGTCAAGAATTTGTCGATAGATCGATTGACATTGTACAACTGACGATTATTTCTTACCTAAGATAGGGTACGATAGTCATAACTGTCCTTAGTAATACCCAAATTTTGAATATCCCCGATTTTAGGAGCCTGATACATGTCTTTTCCTTTTACACATACCGTATCCTTGTACAACTCCTTCCTTCCTTTTCGGAAAGAAGGTACCTGACCTGAATTTTAGAGGGTACTTTTCTTACTGTTTTCAGATACACTACCCTTGCCAGCTGCGTGTGCCAAATGACACAGTAGGTCTTTGTGAGAGCTTTCGCCCTTTTCAGGGGGTGATAGTCGTGGAATCTGTATTCTCTTACATGTTATACTCATGTAGACTGCGCTGAAAGATTGATAAATATTCAAGCTTTGACTTTCTGGACAAAGCGTTTGATTCAATGCATTTTTTATGAATCCGGTTACCACCTGGAAGACAAGGGGTTATCTGTACGGAAACGTTTGTTCAACTGTACTTGCCGTATGACCAACACCTTGATTTCCGGTATGTGCACTAGTTAGACCTGTGCAGGGAAAGGAATACTCAAACGATGAGTGAGAAAACGGTGGCTGCACGCTACAACCACGTGTTCTTTCTCCCTTGTCTGCCCTCTCCTCCTTACTACTTTGTTTTTTCCTTGGCAAGCTGTTTTTTCTGTTGGCCGTATTGTTCTTGCATATGAATACGCGACCCTGTCGGCATGTAATGGTGCTCCTTATCGTAAGATTACGTGAGAATTTGGTAATTTGCTAATCGAAAAGTTTGTTGATGGTACAGAATAATAAAACTGCTTTTCACTTCGCCGTTCTAGAATCCATTCACATCAAAGCAAGAAAACCGTTGCTTTGTAGACAAAAAGAATTTGTCTTCTCATTGGGCCTTTTCGGTTAGCCATCTAGCTTCACGGACACTTACTGATCAAAACAATACCAATCTGGCAGTCAGAATTCTGATTGGCTACCTTGTAAAACACAGTTGGCTAGATAATTTCGTTGATTCCCTTTTCGGTTATTTTCTGACGAATTGTACTCTGAGGAGTGTCAGACGAAAAAAGGTTTTAAATACAAAATGAATTCGCTATTTCGTGCAGTTTAACTTGCTAATATGAGTAAACAACCGTATGAGAGGCGTGTCATTTAAATGTTCAAGACGCTAGGTTGACATTAGATACAGTACGTTAGCTATGAGGCATGCTTGAAGTATTCACACAAAAAATGAATTTTATCCAAATGCGTATCTCCTTAAGATATTACAACGTCAACATCTCACTTTCTCTTGTAGCATTATAGTGAACTCCGAAGCCGCGTTTGAGAATCCAAAATAAAATTTTATCGAAATATCACTTAAAATCGTCCCTTATCCGTTTATTGTCTATCATGATCGAAATCCAAAATCTACAATTTTTTTCCTCCTTCGCCTCGTGACTCTCGCTTATTTAACAATAACTACCCAAATAAGGCTTTCCTTTGTCTGCGTTGCCTAACAACGATACAATGACGCAATCGCTTGGTGAAAGTGAGGCTAATCTCCTTTACAACGTAACATGGTGTAGGAAGACCAGTTCTAGCTTTCGGATTACAAATAGTAAACAAAGATTGAATCATTAACCTTTTATGGTGCTAAAGTAGTGGGAAGTAATAGCTGTTAGTTCTATTGCATGTAACTCCTACTATGCAGGGAGAGGTTACCAGCACATCACCCGCATTATCAGGACTTTACCACCCGATGTTAAAATTGGCTTTTTTGTTCTACCGTTAGTACCGTACTAAGGTAGGTTTAATTTATAAGTAGGCGAAAGTTCGCAACAGCATTTCCCAAACCAGATAATGTCCAAACCAGGTAATTGTTTTAAACAAAATGCGTGAAAGATTTCTTTCTGTGTCGGTCACCCGTTTGATAACCTTTTATTTATGAGATTCATCTGATTGGATTATTTAGATAGTGCCCTTTTTTTCGTGGGCTAATATAATGGCTCTAGAAGTAACGTTGTTGTTGTTGGTGTTGTTTGTTTGCTGTCGTTATTGTTGTTTGGTAATGTCAGCCTTTACTGAAGCGATACTATGGCGTTACAGTACACTTCTTGGGCGGAAAATGACAGGTTTTTTTCATTCGGTTATATCAAACCACTACCGCATGCGCAAAATTCCTGCAAAAAATGCCCTCGTGTTTACATTTCAAAAGCGTGCGTGGATAATGAGAGAAGGAATTTATGGCTTTTGGAATTTGCGCGAGGGATCGAATTGGATTGCTTAGAGACAAGTGACTATGTTATGCATTTGCAGGAAGGACTGACTTAAAGTGGGGTTAAGTTTTGCTTTTTCGGATCGCACAAAGTTAAACTCAAAGAAAGTCAAGAGATCACACGTGTTAAGAGGTAAAACGTTGGTGCAATAACACCTTACAGCCGACAAGTTTTGTCATTTGAAGGCTTCTTTCCGACAATGGTACGGTTATTTCTTTTATGCAACCAGTCTCAAACGCGTAATGGACGGCAATGTTGAGTAATTAACCGATGAGCAAGTATTGTGTAAAATTTGACCAGAAACAATCCTATCACCCGACAGGTGCTGATGTACTAGGAAGTAAGGCGTGTCATTTTGAAGGATTCGACGTAATGAAATGAACAGCTATTGTTGTCAAATGAAAAACTGCTACAGGATTGGAGATGAATTATTTCTTCCATAGACACAAATGGGAAGGGGCAAGCTCGATATTTGTGTTTCCTGCTTTACCTATTGTTGCTCAATTTTGCGGCTTATTTCGTATTTGAGATGACAAATAGCGATGTTGAATATGTGATGAAAAGGTTCCTTACTTATGAGTTTAACTACCAGGGTTGAACGTGTTGTTGTAACCCAGTTTCGTATCTGATAAATTCTTATCTCGAAAGGGAAAATTACCCTGCACTGGTACTAATTATTCGACTTGCTTTTAAATTGTGTAATAAGGAAAATCATGGGAAGCTGTAAAGTTTCTCCTATTAGAGAAAGGAGTTATCATCCGGTTTCTCATATATCTTCATTGTGGACGTAACAGTCCATCATAGCGTTGGCCCCGATTTCGAACCCTGATAGTGACTTGTCAACCCTATTTTTTGTGAGCCTATCTTAGTGAAACAACGCGGTTAACTTTCGATTGTATGTGAAAAGATTGATAGACCGGGTGAGAGCTCATTCTATGTCGCGTTACACGGCACAAAGAGCGGCTGGGTGCCAAAACTGCGTAGAACTCGATGTCGATGGCCACAGTTTGAAGATTGGGAGCTAATGAGACGAGGGATTGTCTTAGCTCAGCTGGTAGCACGGTTCGGTAACGCAGTCGCAGGTTCGAATCCCGACGATGGTTTATCTTAATTTACTATTGAAACTTTTTACCTAATTATATTTTCTGCTTTCTTCGTAACAAAACAAAGCTAGGCTGGTGACTTTTTTGCATTAAATTGATAGATTTAAGGTATCCATTGAGCTATAAGTGGGGCGGAATAAATACAAAATTTGGCTTGGTGTTGCACGCCAAAAGAGCCAATTTCTTAACGGCATTGGTCCAACTATTCTACATACAGCGACTATCCGTTTGCGTCTTGGCCTATTTTAGGAAAGGTTGTACTGCAGCAGCATCTATAGCACCCATCTTAATCCGGCCCTGACTATTTCCGGAAATTATGGAGCGACATTACTGATAACGTTTATCGGACATGTTGAGAGATTGTGAAATGAACATTCGAATTCCACGAGGGATACGTTTTTATAATTGTACTTTCGTTGGCATATTGCTGTCGATTTTTATTGCGTAGCTTCGCATCAAGATGTAAATAGAATTGTCATTTCAGTTTTGGTAGCCACGCGTCTATAAACCCATCCTATTCAAAGCGATTTCTTGCTTTTATCTCTTAGGCTCTTTTTTGTTTGCCATTATAATTTTTTTTCTTCTTAAGCCCCAGTGAGTTAGGTTATATCTTGTCTTCTTAATTGCCGTCCTAACCATTTACAGTATCCATAGCCCATAATATTTTTGTTTGTATGAACATGTTTACATTATTCTTACACTGGTGAAGCTACTATTCTTGAGAGGAAATATTTTGGAATGTATCATAAGGCGTAATAAAGATCACCCTGGTATTAGCTATGTTCAGTACGAGACTTTTCATGGACATTAAACGGCACGCGAGGGAAAAATTCGCCCGTCCTTGCGTTAAATTAGTATCACCAGTTAACAGCATAACACATTGTACCCTTACGGCAGAAATTAAAATATATTGGGAGAAAGACTCAAAATTATGAAAATTGTGATGACGTCAGCTCTTTAAAAGTAAAACTCCAAAAGTCGATTATCGCTCCTGAAATCCATATTTTTAGGGCCAATGTACAGTTGGTGTATTTTTGTCTATGTATACACGCTGACATTTAGCAAACAGGAACTTAAAAGAAGCAATAGTTCATGAGCCAATGTCTCGCAGCCACGGCGGAGAATGCTTTCTATTTTGGCTTTAATAAATTGTCCTTTTTATGCTGGATTTTAAAATTCATACAGTTCTGTGATTGCAGCCTAAGGGTTCGCTTATCTCTTTTGCATGTCTTTTGAAGTGCTAGTTGTTCAGGAGCCAATTTAGAGAACGACCTCTGTACATTTATAAGTCTTCTCAAGTCCTGTCGTATTGAGGCTTTACAATTCACTCATAGTCCCAATAGCAACATATGCGGCTGAAACATGGACATTGGAAGCAGAGGATGAACGCAAAGCAAATGTTTCTGAAAATGACTGTCTGAAGGTTCTGACAGGTAAAACGTGTCGAGATCACTGCAAAATCATTGATATAAAGAGGACACTTGGGTTTAAAGTAAATATCATTGATGTCTTAAAAGAGAAGATTGAATTGTTCGGCCATGTGGTCACATAACGTCCTGAAAGCATTGTGTTCCGAGCATGTAAGGAAAAATTCCCTGGTTAAAAGGCTATGTGGTAGGCCTCCAAAAACGCTGGATAGACCACATAAGGCAAGATGTAGATCTCCCGCTACTAACTGCTGAGCGACCGACCAGAGACAGAAGGAAATGGAAGGACTGTGTCACGAAGAAATGTGCAATGATCTCAGAGGACTATGCAAATAGGTCAAGTAAGTCAAATCTTGTCGTTTGCTGGCAGTTGCGGTTCTTGCTGGGTTTTTTTATATGAAATATCTCTTGTTTTGCGTTCATTCATATGTAACCCGATACATGTTGCATCTTCAAGAGCAAATGAGAGCAATCCCTGAGTGTCGTCAATAGTATTTTACAACAAAGCAATGCTGTTCTCATAATTTGTCGGTATGGAATTTAGCTGGAGAATATCGAATCCTACTCCTCTTGGCGCTCGATATTATGCCATGGTTTTATTTTCCTTGGTTGCTGTTCTCATGGTACAGTCCAATACGATGATGAAGAAGTCGGGTGCTAGCGTGTAGCCTTGTAGCATTCCTACGAGAATCATGAAGAAATTTGTACCTGCCCTCTTCTACTACTTCTACTACTTCTACTACCTCGACTACTTTAACGTACGTTCTTGTTTTGATGTGTAATTGCGTTTAACTACTGCATCTGGTGCAAGATGTACCTCTGCCCAACATAATGGTAATAATGTGCCATAACCTGTTTTGTACAGAAACTCCTCAAAATATCATCAACAGCATCATCGATTCAAGCAACAAGTATTTTATAAACCCCAGTAAAATTGAAGATGTACAAATTTGTAGAAGGACAGAAAAATCGCCCTTTCTTTATATTCAACATACACTTTACAAAAACTGTATTAACTCCCAGTAATTATAGCAAAAATATTTAGAAAGAAGTTACATTCCAATAGATAATGCAATTAGTTCCATGCAACAGTCTGTTAATGCCTTCTTCAGTACGTGAAATTGACTCACTGGAATCTCTGAAAGAACAAAGTTGTACGATTCAAAGTCACTAACCGCCTCATCCATATGAAAACTGGCAAACATAAAATTCGGAAGTGCCGAACAGAACTATTAATCCTGGTAAATAACATAATACACTCTTTTTCACAATTATGATAAAGTTCTGATATATATAGGGACCGTACTTTACGGCATCGACGCAAAGAGGTGACAGAAATTAAAGAAATTCTATCGTTTGTTGTGAGAAGGAGAAGAGGGATCTTAGAATAGACAGTTTTTGGGAAGTATTAAAATCTGTGATTCACAACAAGTTCGTTCAACGGGATTCAAATTCTAGCTCGAGGAATGTAATTTAGAGTACAAGTAATTCAACCCATGAATATTTTTGAAGGGTTTATGAATGGTCATAGGCGTCTATAGACAGCGTTAAGAGAGGGCAATTGCTCTCACCCCTGCAAAAGACTCAACATTTGACAATTTTGGTGAAAAACATTTACTTTCTTACACTTTGTACCTTCCACGATGCCTGTCCCCTGCTGCACTCCTTTACAAAATGACGTCGTGGACTCTTCAGATAAATATTCGTGTCAGGTGGGTAAAATGTTTTTTACCTTGATCAGTATCTGCTGTTTCACAAAATTGATAGTTTGCATAGAACGTGAATTTCTAGAGGCACAAGTATAATCAGTAAAATGTACTTTTCAAAGTAAGTAATGGAGTAACAAGACCTCTTCAGAACGCTTATCATTCTTTTTTCCTTACTGATTCAGTACTAAGGTGTGCGAGGATTACCCTTCCCATATCATGGGCAGCTCTAGGTCTAACTTTCCGTTAGATAACACACAGGGAAGAAAAACTATCATTTGAAAAGAAAACTATTATCTTCTCATTGGGCCTTCTTCGTTAGTCAACACAGATCTTACAGACGATAATTAGTCAAAACAAATCACCAATCAGTTACCTACATTTCGTAAAAGGACGGTTTCACCTTACAATGTTTCTCCAAGTGGCACCCTTTAGAGCACTTGAACGTTCTAGGGAGAGTTTGAGATTCTACTGCCAATAGGAGGTGCATGTGATAATGTGATGGGCGTTGTCAACGTGAAGGTCACTATGTGTACGTAATTACTTACGTACTTCTAATCGCTCTCCTTCTTAGACTATATTCCTTTCGTATTCATAGCGCCATAGAGTTTGTATCTACACAATTTGCATGTGCCAGCTTACACGATATAGGAGTGTCTTAAGTATGAAAGGATAAAATTACATGGTAGTATAAGCGACATCTGATTAATTAGTCTCTGAAACTGATTGTGGGGTTGCTAAGGTATTTGAGAATGATTTGTAAACTTACTTGATGAATTGCTGTCACGTGCGTAACATTCTACCTCCGTTAGTTATGGCCTAATCTTAACTAAAGTTTAGGAAATCTTTCTCTACACAATAAGTCGACACTGCACTGTAGACGTTTACATGCCTCTAGTCGTCTGTAAGGTGGATACTGTGGATTCTTCTTTGCCTTGGGAGGAAAAAAGCAAAGGAACTTGCGGATAATTGGTAAATTAGTTGCAGATGCTAAGTTTCATAGCAAATGGATTCTAATTTCCACTTTCTTTCACTATTTACGTGAGAGTTGATAAGCTGGAAGTCCTCTCAGTCACAGTGGCGGATATCAATCCTGCACTTACACTCCGCCATGCAATAAGAGGGGAGGGAAAGGCAAAATGTACACTCGTGGAAAAATGGCACCTCAATTTCAACAAATTACTAGCTTGCCTCGATTCCACTGTTCCGTTTACTGTTTCATTATTCTCATATTTAGTACTCTTTAGAAGTCGTCACTCTTCTGAGCTTAATTGTAAAGTGGCCAAACAAGAGAGATGGCTCAGCGTTTTCATAATTTCCTTTAAGTTCGAGGATAATATGACTCTCAGGACAGTTTACGATTATATTGCGATAGTCGGGACCAGTTATCAAATGACGTGTACTAATATCTCCTTAACAATGTGGCATGTTAAACATGTTACTACATGAGTTGGAACAGCTACATTTATACTGTTGCCTCATGTTTAAAGGTTTCCTTTTGGATAGGAACTGGTTGGAGTGTGAAATTATCACTTTTTCAATAACGCCTTACATTTCATGGGAAGAAGGGGTGATAATGTAATGGACAGAGGAGGAATAAGAAAGTCCTGGACAGATATGCTTCTGCAAGACACGAGAATTTGCACCAACTGCAAACTCGCATATTGGACAGGAACGCCGTGAAAAGGCGTATGGAATCTATCAGGAGGACACCCAATACGTAGCAAGTCAGTACTAGTAAAGTTACCTTTAATTAAACTATACAAAAAATTACTAATGTAACATACTTAGTAACTAATTTAATAGTGGGAGAATAGCGAACATATATGTTCTAGATTTGAAAACAGAGAGAATAGTAATAGGAATAATCTACAACACGTACATCTGCAGAAGGGCGTAGGTAATCTCCTTATCGATCGGAGAGGGGGAGCCTGAAGACGAGTTACATATATAACAAAAAGTGTAGAAAATTGTGGTCACGAACCGAGATTAACCCACCAATTAGAGTACTCAAGAGTGTTAGAGGGCATGACCTTCTACCATAAACTCACTAATATAAACCTCAGTAATCAATATAATACGTGGAATTCACTTATCAAAATGTAGAAAGTAGAAACTAACCTCTAATTTCCTGTAGTGTGGGTACTGAGGATCTCCTTCGGCCATCTAATACAAAATAAAATGAAAAGAAAAGGATTCTAGACGAATCACTAGACCGGTAAAACGACCCAAATCGGAAAAACTATCTCAAACAAAGTTTATGTAGGGAAACGCCCTATGTACGCATAACATAATGTACGAAAAAGAGAAACCAATGGATCACCTACCTCAAATTTCTTATAGTGTGGATATTGCGGATCTTGCACTTTCTGCAATTGAAAATGGAGAATATAAAGGTTACACGCAATCA
>JAAAKL020001904.1:0-24618 GCA_010016065.2 Carybdea cf. marsupialis auct. non (Linnaeus, 1758)
TAAATGATATCTACACCACGTATCTGTAATATATCAACATTTGTAGTGCGCTGTTGTTTGACTGCCGTTATTCATGTAGGTGTTAAAATATATAATGATCCTGATGAATACTCCCAGTTTTGCTTTATGTTTGCCAAATTTTAAAATGTCAGCAGCGAGTAAACACTTGGGAAACAACTGATATTTGGTTTTATTTTAACAAAGCAAAATGTCTAAGACAATATGATTTATGGGCAATGCCTTTGTACTAAAGTGATATGCACTTTGTCTATGTTTAATATTTACAAGTGAAATGTCTAACGAATGTGCTTAGGCTGATCAATTCACCTCTATACTTTCTTAAAGGTCAGATTTGTTCCGGTTATGGAAAGGCCAAACAAAAAGTAAGTACCCTTTCACCATTAATTGGCGCTGGCAATGATATATCAGTTTTAAATGATTTTGTTGTTCTTTGTACTCTAAGACTCTGCTTTTTTTAAGAGTTTTTATTTGGCATGTGACATACGTTTTATTACTTTGAGACTTTTAATAGAGGGAAGAAGAGTTTATGCATTGTTCATGTCGTACCAGAGTAGAACATTTATAGTTCCGTTTAAAGTGTGTTAAACTAGACTGTTATCGTGGCCAAACCAACTGCTACTTCCCGCAACTACAAATCGCCTGAAATCATATGAAAAAAATGTTGTCATGTGATAATTTCGACTCGATAGTTTGGATCATGTTAGTGGACTTGTTCCTTGCTATGACAATCCGGTAGAAAGGGGATGTGAATGAATAAGTGCGACTGTTTCATGAACCTTGCTTTACTATGCTGCCATTGTTTGCAAGATGTGTTTATTGGAAGATGCTAGGTTCTTGTTTCCAATGTATTATTAGACAATTGCAATATCTTAGTTCCTTGATCCTCTTTTGTTTGCCATTTTAGGGTTTTTAGCTCACCGCAGCTAGAAGAACGTTACGTTGTGCTCGTCGAAGTCGTCGAAAATAGCGGAATTTTACACAAATTTGACAGAAGATACGTTATTCGCGAAGGTACAGGAAGCACTACTTTAACGATTGGGAAAATGCGTCATAGAATTAACAAAGAGTTAAGTCAGAAATACAAGGAGGAGATAACGAGGTACTTTATGTTTCGATTTTACTGACGACATTGTGGTTAGTCGTTGTACAACTCCTAGTTTCAGATAAGGCATTCGGGCAGACCAGAACAGTTCTTAAAATCATGGGAATATAACATTTCATTTGTTCACGTTATGAAACATTTTGATAATCACTAACTATAGACAGGATCTAGTAAAACGATGCTATCATGAAATTATTGATAGGTTTATGTCATGTCTATATTCTTTAATATTAAGTACCGTATTTTATTTTTTACAGGTTGCAAAGACTCATTGGAGAGCGAGAGAGGATTCAGAAATTGGCGCATCGGCAACCAACGCCCAGCGATACATAAATTTTCAAGGAAAAAAATGGATGTCATTGCATGTTTTGGACAAGATGTTTGTAGTACTGGATTTCTATTAATATTGGTAGGAATTAAAGGGCAGTAGTATATTCAGTTCTAAGGGTCATATATTTAAATCTGTTTGTAACTGAGCGAAGTTACAAAACTCTTCTTGTTTGATATTACGTTAGAAATGCATCTTTATTTTTAACGTGGTAAGCATACTCAAATAAACGTTTGTACAGAAATTTATTGGTTTATGTTTCTTTATTGTTGTTTTTTACAAAGATCTATTTGTGCAGAATATTGAGTTTAAATGCCAATCAAGGGAGATAGAGATGAATATTCAAAAACTACATGCATTGTTTCTTTTCTTCTAAACTACAATTCGAGTCTAATATACCGTACAGTTGTCATTGCTTTACCTTCTCCGTATCAGTGGTACAGTGTGATAATGAATAAATTCCAACAACGAAGAAACTAACGTACAACCCCAGATGACGCCGATATCAGGTTGGGTGGTGGAACTATCAATCAGGTATGCTTAAGCGCCATCACACACGTCAGCAACCAACAGTAGCGTGTATTATTGTGTTTAAGGATGCCTTTAACTCACCAGACCAAAACGCCCACTGGTAGATATTGATTTGGGACTGAAGATAGTTTGTGTTAAAATTTATTACACCAAATTCTCTGCCGGTGTAAGAGGCTAAAAATGTCTTCATAAGCTAGTTGATGTCATCAATGTTGTGAGATAGGGTAATATTCCATGGCCTAACCTTTTCAACTTTGCTATTGATTTTATTCTCGTCTGGAATTGAATGACTCTCCTGAAATACAAAGAAACTCACACATCTGCGTTAGGTATCACAAATGCTGAGTTAAAATAGGGTATTAACACAGCACAGTCGCATTTTTGGTGGTTGTGGAACGTACTTGTTTCAGAGAAAAGGAATGAGCAATCCATCCTGCCATGTGTGGATATGAAATCGGCCCTAAATGCGCATGGAAGACCTTCGAATGCTAGAAACCGTGGACCATTTGTGTTTAAGACATCTGATGCACATCTGTCAATATTCTCGTTTATTAAATACAAAAGTGTTTAATAAATAAGAAAATTGTTTCAAATGTTGCTATGGGTGGAGCCTAGCGAAGCGCCTTCGTCGTAGATACTACGATTGGACCGCGCTGAACCCAAAGTGGCTTTTTTGAGAAATCAGTAAAGTAAAGAAAATTCGTATGGCTTCTGCCCGGAGGCAGGGAGGGGCGTCACTCCTCTTCTATGTGATTCCACAATTTGACCCCAGTATGAACTGGTTTCCCATATGCCGATCCTGAAAGGATGAGCCTCCGGGTTGGCGGCGAGCGTTAGGTTAGGGTTAGGGTTCGCGCTATCATATCACACATATGGCTTGCGCTATTGTATCACACATATGGCTCGCGCTATTATATCACATATATGGCTCGCGCTATTATATCACACACATGACTCGCGCTCTTGTTAATAATCACCGTTAAATCCAAGTTTTCGACTATCATTTACTTTGCTAGTGTTTAGTAAAATGATGCGATCAAAGTTAACATCGCGCTGATTCGAGTCTGTTCACCACTAAAATAGCTTAGCTCTTCTGTTCAAATTATTTCACAAAATTGAATAAAAAGAGCATGACCAGTCTTTTGCCCGGAATCACAATTCTTTCGGATATACGCAGAAGCTCACTTGTCTACATACTAAAGCTGTTTTATGTCGGGGAGGGGGAGATAATTACATTCATAGGAACTGTATACAACAAAACAAAAGGGTAACACCGGAACTGGGTAGGTTACAAACTTCCACCCCGCTGTTGCTTGTCATAAGACCTTTTTAGTACCAATTTAGCTCTAGGGATAAAGGTAATCGAGATTGTAATGATGTCAACAACTATAATGTTAATTAGTTCCCAGACTACTGAAGTGAACATACTTAATGAGAGTCAGTTACGATGTGAGATGAAAAGAGCATAGCAAATAAAGCTAGTTTGTATTTCAATGCAGTCACTCTCATATAGCGGGCGTTTACATACACGTAAACATATTTATAGAAAAGCTTACCAATTACAGGTACAGGTTCATTAACATAAATTCTATCGAAGGATTTTATCTACATAAATACGTAAGAATAAATAGGCTCCTTCATTTCACTCAAAATGCTTGACAATACGTAAATATTTACGACACCTGTTCTCGGACGAGAGTCCGAAAATGGATTTGTTTAAAACTATTTTAGTTGATTCCTGAAGTTCAAACTTTCAGTCCATTGTCTATAGTAGATTTTACAAATTACGATGTAAAGACAGGCTGGTCAAAATTTTCTCCAATATTGTGGAAATGAATAAAATCTCTTATCATTTTCCATTAATTTCATGCTCCTAATCGTTTTCCAACTCTTTAGTCATTCATGCGGGATGCCCGTTTAAGATTCTGTTAAGAAGATCGTGTGTCTTTAATTCACCTAATTTGTAACAAAGTCCTCGTTGCTATCTGTTGTAACAAAGTCCTCGTTGTATATCTGTTAAATTGTAAGTCACTGTGTCATTTGATAGAGATTTAATTAGCCAGCAAGGAAGCTAAGATGGGAAATAAGGCAGGTGAAATATTTCCTTGAGCGTAGTTTGGAGGGCTTCGCGATGTGAACTCCACAGGCGATCATTGGTCTTTTCAATTGCACAGTGACATTTTGGGGTCATGAGGAATTGTGATTGCAAGAGTCTGATCAGCATCACCGGTTTGTCTAAGGTGTTTACTTGGGTCACAGATATAATAGCCAACACCTCTCACCAGCTGGTCAATTCGAAAAGATCAGGTGAATTCTTCAATGCTTTGTAAGACGGATAAGACGGGCAGAGAATGATAACTTATGAAGACTAATTCATGAGTAGACACTGTGAATGGGTTTCCCTCTGTATTTAGCTACTGTGTTGAAATAGTAACAGCATAACCGTAATGTTTGTGAGAGTAGTCTGTGCCGTAACCACTAGGGGCTGGTGGGGTTAGGGTTAGCCCGGTGCTATAGCCCGTTCAATGTTTTCAAGATTGAAAACTTTTAACAATTTATGTCTTTTCCTGGCCATGTCTTTGGAATATTGAAATCATTTGGAAGGAAATCAATTTAACACCCCCATCCTTCCTCCAACAAATGTTTGATAGTACAGTAACATTAGATAGATAGATAGATAACATTTTTAGCATCTTGAAGCCGATTTGTATTCAGAATAGGTTGCAATAGAGTCTGACACTTTGAGCAGATGTCATTTGGGCTAATTTTAAACTGGAATTCGAAACGAAGCTAGATACAGTTCTGTCCACACGCAGAACATTTCCACTGTGTAATCTCTAATAAACCCAGAAATTAACCAAGATTGTTCGTTATATTGCTTGAGATAATTTGTGTGTATTTTAAAATCCACTAGGAACACGCCTCGTAATCTGTAAAATTTAAAAAAATGCCATCATTATCAGGAGTCACACTGAAGAAAGTTTCTGTATACACCACAGCATATTTGCACCGAGACAAATCCTTAATTAAAGTTCTAGACTTATTCTACCAACCTAGAGTATCAACTACGTTATTTGTGTAAGCATCATGGAGTTTAAAAATCACAGAGGTGCATATTTATGTTGTATTTGTTCAAAACTAAAATTTTAGCTTGTCACATCTTCATTGTTTCTTATAAAAGGTGTTTCAGAAGAACTCAGACAAGTATATGAGAAACATGGAGTCAATAGTCTTTTAAACCCGTCAACAAACTCAGGGATCTCATGTGTTCACCGAAAGAGAAATTAAAGAAGGAAGAAGTGTAAGGGTCCATACATCACATCCCTTGCAGTGGGCCAGAGGATGGTGGATGTAGTGACACTTATGTAGGTGAAACTGAAACGATTTTCAAAACCAGGTTACAGGAGCTCTCTCTGCCCAGCTCAGCCAAAAAATCAAAAGTTGCTCACCACATCCATGTTACACACCCTGATCATGACATTGACTTTGTAACAGCATCAGTCGTAGATCAATAGTCCCGGTGGTTTCAGAGAGGGGTTCAGGAACCATCCACATAAGAGCCAACAAATTTACCCTGAATGCCAACAAAGGGAGATACTACCTGCTCCCCATCTGGAACAACCTTCTGAGGTCACATGTGCCACCTTTTGCTGACCACAGTCAGCCTCACTAGCCTCACTTTGAATCTGGTGATCAAGGAACATGGATGTCTCCTGCAAGCTACAGGTTAGTTTTCAAACTATTTGTTTATCACAGAGTTTAAAACAAACTATACTTTCACCGAAACAGAAATATTATATCCATTTCATTTTTCTATCATATGCGTGTCATGTTTAGGACTCCTTCTTAACGAAGCATAGTTGAAGCATAATAAGCCATCCTGGATTATCAGCACGGAAGAACCCGTAATCAAGTTCAACTTGTTCGGATAATCAAGGAAATATTGTATCATGCAGATATTAAAGACGTGGGTAGCCATCTCACAGTGGACAGACAAAACGTCCTGCACAATCTGTATCTTTCTTTAAAATGGCAACATCTATTATTTACAACTACGTCAACGTGCTAATAACTCCTCTTGTTGATCTGAACGGTTGAAGTGCAAACGGAGCTAATTGAAAGTACTAACCAGCTACTTGGAATAAACACGTCTTGGCGACAGCAATGGCGCAAAATTTGAATTTTTTCGGTTCTTTAACTTTAGATTAGACAGGGACGTAGGAATGAGGTGGCACTGGTGGCACGTGCCTCCCAAGATTTTACAATCAGCAAAAGGTGCCCTATTATCCACTCTTAAAATCAACACGTAGCAAAGTGATCTGCAAGTGACAATGTGCCCTTTGACTGTTGTGCCTCCCTACCCCAAGTTTGAGATGCTTCCTACGTCCCTGGATCGTATATTGTGTTTATTTAAAAGCATTTCGGATCCCCATACGTCCTCTCTACAAAACATATTGTCCTCGGTGATAATCTTGTAATATTTCTAATCCCTTAAAAATGCAGATCGAGCAATTTCATTGTTTTCATGGATACCAGTCCCCAGAAGTTAAAATTACGCGGAAAAGATCCGCCATGTTAGGTAATGCGGTTTACAAACTTGGCTCGATGGGGACTAAAATTGCGTCCAACATTGAATTCTATATAAAAGTATTGTATTTTTATAGAGAGTTCAACGGCGTCCAACGACTGACCTCACTTTGAGACAGAGGATACTCCGTCCAGTGTTTATGAGAGATCAGTGTGTAATATACATACCTAGTACTAACATTAAGATAGAAAACTATACAAACGACTGACCAATTATACATCAGCGTCGAATGAGGCATTGAAAGCACGAGCGTAATGGGTTTTTCACACGCGTGATGGGGCACATATTAAAATCTTACTGATTTATTTTGAAAAGATTTTCAGGATATTAAACCACTTTGCAGTTACCTTGTCATGACTGCTACAAAGTCTGATGAAGTGTCATGGATGGCTAGATTTTCTTAATAACCGTCTATCTTGGGAAAAGGGACGATATGCTAGGTGACCTTAGCAGGTATTTAAAAATTTGCAAGCTATTCGAAACAGGGCACCAAGGCCAAAATTCTACCAAATTGTGCAAACGCTTCAAAGAGCTGATAGAAGATAATTCTCTACAAAACAAACTTTACAATCGGATAACCCTAACCCGTTTCTAATGACTGCTCATGGATGGGTTGCCTAAGTTACCTTAAGACGTCACACTAGTTCTTTTTTATCAATGTAAGATGGCCTTTCTCACATCAGGAGATAGCAAAGTGATTGCCTCATTTCTAAATCCTGTGCAATAATATTTTGGGGTAAACTATGAAAATAATGAAAAATTCCAAGATTGATCCTGATACTAAAAGTATTTTTGGCGAACGTTTGACATAAGTAGAATTTTTACTAATGCTTCTTTTCCTGAAACTGCACGGTTAGCAAAGTTCTGCGATTATGTAGGACTTGTTCTTCTAATTGGCAGATATCCCAACCGGTTAGTTTAAATTCCAGCTCGATGACATGATATTCAGAAATATTGTTTGAGATACTACGTGGGGTCCTTTTTAACAGATTTATACAAATTTTTAGTTCTGTAAATGTACTGTTAAAGAAATCTAATCGTCAAATCTGCACTTTTAATTTATGCTAATGATAATTGTTTAGTGAAGTAAACAATAATGTGAGCGATTTTGCCGAAAACTCAATAAATTGATAATCAGATGAAAAGTATCACGTAATTAAACCTGTGCAATGCAGTCACATTTGGTAGTATGTCTCTGGCAAGGCATGTTGTTAAAAAGATGATTAGGTGGAGTAAACTCAACAGAGGGTTAGGCCAGAATCGGGGGTTTTATTCACTCATTTCTTCTCCTTGAACAATGCCCAATTGGCGACGAAGATGAAGCACAATAAAAAAGATTGTACCCAACCTTGCGTGCAAAAATTAGCCAATAGTCCCTTAATATGCATTAGAAACCACTGATCTCTAAAAATCACTGGATCGAGCATCCTCCGTCTGAAAGTGAGGTAAATCGTTGGACGCCATTTCAGTCCCCATCACGCAAAGCTTATAAACAATGTTGCGCAAAATGGCGGACTTTCCCGTGCTATTTTGACTAATGGGGGCTAGTACTCGTGACTACAATTTTTCGTAGTTGGAAACAATGGGAAGCTTGATCCAGTCTTTTTTTAGAGATCAGTGTTAGAAACCGGCTGACATTGACCTGAAACTGACAGATAACAGCAGTTACAAAGGGAACTCGTTTAGGGCTTCATACGACCTGGTGCCACTGATGAAAGAGTTGAGTCTAAGAACATTATCAATCAATCTGATATTTGCAAGATCCACTTTCAGGTTCAACGAGCAACGTGTTCCGCGAGTCTTCCTTAGTCACGCTGAAGACAATCATGATATTGATGGTCTTTAGCTTTACTCTGTGTATCGGCATCCTTTAGTTTGTAATCAACAGATATTTGTATAGTGTAAGAGTTCTTTCTTGATCTGATTACTAATTGATCTCTGTGCTATACTTCTCTAATATAGCATGTGCCCAGTTATGATCATGTAAAACCAAGGATTCCTTTTGCATTAAATTAGTAAAAAGCAAATTTATCATATCAGTAAACTCCTTGATAACCATGTGGGTAATTCCTATGTATGCCATAATTCTGAGCGACTAATCTTGTGCGTTACGTTAACGGGCTAGGAGAGTTGCCTAAGCCATGTACTTTCCAAAAATGTAGTTCATATTCCCACAAGTCAGCTTGGGCAGTAATTTGCTAAGTAAACTAGCTGATCTTAAGCTCTGACAAGGTTTATCCACTCAACACCTTAGCAATACGTTACACAAGTCGTTCCTTACTTGTATCATATCATCCACCAAGTTGCTTTCCCTTAGCTTCACAGAACTCCTGGCAGGGGTGAGACAGCTGCTGTCTCCTACCCGAGGACGACATACACGTGGAAATTAAAAATGATACGCCTCCTGAAGAAAGCTTCTTTGTAAACATTGATTTCGCAAAAGAAAGAAATCAAGTCCTCACCATTAACCTGAACGGTTTTCAACATGCAATTTTTATTCAAAGAGGCATCACTACAGTTATAATAAGGAAAGGTTGTTATTTTCAGATGTTCGTCTTCTCAAAGTCTGCAGAATGCATCAAGCAAAAGTGACGTTGGGGTTGGAGGTAACCTCTAACTGGCTGTACTAGTAAAAGTAACATTTAGTTCCTTTAGCAGTGCTCATTTTTGATCTAAATGATGCTTAATCGTCTTCCTTTTTCAAAATTATGTCGGCTGTTTGTCACATTATGCCGATTGCAAAATAAATGAAATAAGAAAAAAAGGCAATATTTTTCATTAAGCATTATTCATAGAAACCCTCGGTAGTTTTATTGGTTGTCTTTTCCTTCTTGAGAGATTAGTTGCCTTATTTTGCTTTCTTGTCATTAACAAAGAATTATCAAATATTTACTGTAAAAACTGCTTCTATTTTCATGAACATCAGTATGTCCGACACATTATTGTCATTGTATGTTAAGTAGCGCTTATGCACAAAGTTGGCGCTTATAAAACTGCAGCATCACCCTTGCTTGCAAGTAATCTAAATCCTGATGCTCATTGAATAGGGAAGAGAGTATCTTCAAAGACTCTCTTTACAGGACCTCGGAAAGGTTGTGCAAGACGCAACCTCTTCAGCGCAAATGCCAATTCATAAGCTGCTCTTTGTGTAACTGTTACTTCCTTTTCCTCAGATTCAATGTGCAGCAACTAACTGAAATAGCTCTCTCGCAAGCGTATTAATGGCTGCGTCACTTTAGAGGAAATAAGAGATCGCGAGGGCTTCTTCTCGTAACATAAAAGCACAAGAGAAGTACCACTTTCAGAAAAGTAGGTAGTTTTAACAAAGTTCTCTTCGACGTCTGTGATCACAGCATGCTCCTGCTTTAGCTTGTCGAAGGACTAAGGATCTGAGAGGAACAAATTTTGCAGTGACATGACATTCGAGCTGATTTTCTTTACCGGCACCTCTCAAATAAATCATTTAACGTTCAAGGAACTGCTTGGGTGTCTGTTTGTAGACCTCCCACTTCAACCGCCGCCTTGTGTTCACAGTATGATTTTGGCTTTTGGCCAGTTAGATGTTTCTAAGCCAACTTTGCTTTGCGGCTGTAAAACAAACGAACCCACAGATTTCTAAACGATAGAAGAGTGAAAATCATGAGATGGTTGGCAACGCTATTAAGCATGTTGGGAAAACACACAACGTTGAACATCTTTGGAAAGGTGAATTTTATTTGGTATAATGCCTATCATTGACCCTTGCTCGATCTTTCGTCGTAGGCAGTAGATAATTTGGTCTTATTCAAAACTCGACGTGTGAGTTTTATCTCTCAACGCTCTCTAACTCACTTGACTTGACTAACTGTGAGTAAATGTCGAATCTTACAAGTCACTGCGTTATCGCAACTTTGGGCGTCGATTAAGACGAAAGGTTATGGTAATAGCTTGCCCTTGCCCTGTGCTGCCATCAAAGGTCACCGATACTTTTCTCGTCACCTCTCCTTATGATGGAAAAGACATTTTGTTCTTAATTCTCTCGATTTCTTGCTTAATAACAAGACTATAATACTACCGAAGATGTGTAGTGCAGTTTAAAGATATCCATTGTTATTAAGTAGAAGGATTAAACTGTGGGTTTTGTCAAAGGAGAATTCCTGCCTTCAAAATTTCTTCCACTTCTACTTGTCTGTAAACTTGTTCTGCTAATGTGAATATGCTGTCTTCGCGAATTGTCTCCTATAGGCAACTGCTCTTTCATTTTCAATTTCTTCAGCTTCTCTTTTTCTGTTCCTTTTTTATGAAGCACAATTGGATCTTAAAATACTCTATTTCGTTGAGACTATTTCTTGGCATGAATGGCAAAGGATTGATGACCCTCAGACAGCATCTCTCATCTAAACTGCCTTTAGCGATTATTCAACGGCACAAAAATGTGAATATTATTCCGGCAGCGCTACTTTATAAAAATTTTAAAATTTGCAATAGTTTCTCCAAATTATGATCCAAATCGTGCTAGCACAATTTTTAACAGACTAGAGCGGGCCTAGCCAAGACTTGAAGCTTCATAGGTGCAGTGCCTCACTTTCTATGCCATCAAATACAGAGCTGGACCGTCTAATCTTCTTACCTGAGGTATTTGCAGATGTTTTTATTTTGTAACCGGTTTCTTACGCACGACGAGTTTTGTAGGAAGTAAGATTTTCCTCCAAAATATGGAAGTCGCACACTCCCGTTACGGCCCCCATTTTCATTCCACGTTGGAATAGTGCTACCCGTTGCGTCATTTTGATTGGTTCTATACATATTGCAACAGTAAAGTCGAAACGTATCTGATGTAAGAAGGTGATATACACCTTCACAGCTTGATAAAGTTTTCTAGTAAAAGGCGATACAAATGGGAAGGTCTTTTTTGAAAATGACAAGCTTTAATGGTGATAGCAATATAGTTGTTCAGAAAATATTTGTACAATATCCGAAGAAATTAAATACTTTTCGACAATTACATAAGACACTGGCTTTCTCATACAAATTTAGATCGGCTTTATTTGATTGTGCATATTTTTCAAGTTCAAGATGGCCATGTTGTTTATGAAATGCCTACAATTGGTAATATTAAGGCCTATCCTGATCTACTATAAACAACTAAATGCATGAAACATTACCATTGAGAATGTTGAAGCTATTTTAAAGTTAAAATTCTCTAAAGGTGTTGTTATAATTTGCAATTTTTGCAGATGGTCTAGTGACTCCTCCACAGATATTTATGCTCTGACATTTCATACGAAACAGGGCTTAGAGAAAATGAGAATTTCTGCAGGCTATTGTTATACTATACTATACTATACTATACTATACTATACTAAAACTATACTGAAATTCGTGCTAGTGATAAAGTCAGAATGTTATGATAACTACAACATTATCAGTTCTTTCTGATCAATTAATGTCTGTTTACAATACACAGCCGTACTCCAGGCAGAACATTGAATACATTTCTCACACGGAGAAGTTGATAGGCGTCGTTGATCACTGAAATTTACGACCTAAAAACCATGTTAAGCTATGAACTGGGCACTTTAGAGCTTATTTTTCCTTAGATGTAAACGGAGATATTTATATTCAGCACTTCCCACATCATTAAAAGTACTTTTCGTTCCTACGACTAGCAAAATCCTTCAGATCAGTGGGTTTCCTTCGTGCTAATTGCATACTCATGATACTTTCTGTCCATGATTGAATTTCCTTTAGACTAAGTGCCTCTATCCTCATGGTGAAAAGTACTGCTTTTAAATAATTGTGTAAAGCCCCTTTGAGAAAAGAATGTAATTAATCTTGCGAGTCTAAGAGGAAAAACTGTCATATATCTTTACATTTATCAGAACGGGTAACTCAGAGAAAGGAAAGGGCTCTAAATATTCGATCAATGCAAATAACATATTATCAAACAAAACAAAATAATACATTTCTTTGATGTTTACTTTAAACTTTGCTTGGTTCCTTTTTAGAGATTTTAAATTCTTGATAATTTTAAACAGATATTAAAGATATAGAAAACATATAACCACTTAGTGATGCGCGCTAATAAACGTGCAATTTCTGATTAATGCATATAAATTTGTTGTGCTCTCTGTTAACGTGGCCTGGACCAATATCAGTCTCTATAAGCTGCAGTCGTATCCTCTTAATGTGTCATAAAGAACTAACTAAAGGGAATGGAACAAGTCGCCGTATGTTTGGAATTCACCTCGAGCATTAGGTAACAAAACTCTGCCTTGCAGGTCATTAGTGTTGATATGTTTTTGTGAAATAGTAGTCTTATCACAATCTCGTGTAATCCCTGCTCACTGTAGATGGATCCTGTCTTATAAGATGTGAGTGATTGGCATCGTGTAAATATTAGTCTGTAATATTTATTTGATAATTGTTTATGTATCCAATTATAAATTGCATTGATTTGTATATTAATCGAAGGAGTTATTGACCTGATGCGAGTAATTGATATTTAAAAAATAAAGTCTTTCTTGAACATGAAGTTTTCAGACTCTTTTTATAGGATTCCATTGAGTGCATTCTTCTCAATGCCTTTGGTAAATTATGCACTAGCACTGGTGCTGTCCGATACCACGAGACCCAATAGCTGTTCAAAGATCTGAATGGTAATGTAGGACCAATGCTGAAAGAGGCTTGATTTTAAAAGTTTCAATGGCTTATCCCGGTCCTAGTTTGTAACCTGCTTTGACAGCCATTTCAATCAACAAGAAACAGGATATCAGTCAAGGTCTATAGTTCTATCCAGACAGTGTTTCTTTGAAATATTTTGAAATTGGTTGTGATGACGTCACTGTAAAGTCGAGAGTTTATAAGTGTGTAAACACAGTTTTGTTGGGATACCGTTTTAAGAAATTACGTTTTGCGTGGTTGAAAACGTAAATTGTGGCAACAACCCATGTTACTTTCAAGGATCATGTCCATAGACACTTTATCTTGTGGGTGAGTGACTCTTCGTAGCGAGTATTTATGACGTAATCAATGCAATTGTTCTACATTATTTTCCCACAAATACTCGTAACTTACATTCAAAGAACGATGAGAAAGTTTTAACAATGTTAGTTCACGTTTTTGAGATATTAGGAAAATATATAAAGCCTCGAGCACCTACAGGATCACCCCCAACCCCTAGTGTTGATAGAGTTACCCAAAGGAGTAAAACTGTCAATGAAAATTTTCAGTGCTTTACGAAAACAGAGGCCTCCGAATTCGCGCAAATTGCGGTGGTCACAGAGTGGACTTTGACTAATTGAGTTTATTTTCTTTGCAAAATTAGCTCTCTATCAAACCATAAGATATAATTTTTGTATGTGCACTATGAGCTCATGGTATCCCAATCTTTATTGTAAAAGCGACAATTTTGGCCCACTGCTGCTTTGATCGTATTGTTAGGAAGACCATTTATTTCTTTGTAAAAGGATTGAGTTTTTTGGCATCCAATCCCTACGTTTCCTTAAACAGAAAGCCTTCCATTTCACTGAAACGAGGTTTGACTCTCATCAGTTTGAAAATGATAAATTTATTTTCTTCTTTTCAGAATATCAGCGTGTGGCAGGTAGATGGTTTTAAACGATATCGAATAAATATCAGTTGTATGGAGATAATAAAGAATACTTGAGGGATGGTCCACGTGTAATAGCACATGGGAAATTAAAATGCAGCCAGAAAGAGTGAAACAAATGTCAATTCATAATAGCCTTGCACTTGAGTAAGACTGAAAGATAGAGTGGACTTTTTTGTATCAAACCAATGAACTTACCAATCTTACATACCTGTTATTCACATTAAGTAAGACGTCTTGATGTATAAGTATGTATATGGCCACCAGACTAGAGAACACACCCAAATCGAGGGGCTATATGATTTTAGTTTCCTTGTGTCGTATCTATTTACTTCTTTAATTAGAAAGAAATCAAGTATAAGCTGGGCAGTTGTAATTCTGTTAAGTGGTGCAAAAATGCATGATATCAGGGATCGATTTATTGTTAGACCATGTTTACACTAGTACTGATCCACATAGATTCGTACCAAAACATCTGCAGGTCTTCCTTGCGCTTACACGAGACACGAAGGTCTCTTACTCGCGTGCACCTAATATCCGTCCTCTTTATTGGAGTTCGCTTACGATAGCAGATCACCTTAGACCGTATCTCTAAGATCGTCTCCATACTGTCACGGGTTCAAAACGTGCAAAGAAAACTTGCATAGGCAGATAAATTTTGAAGTGATCCCCATCATGGTAAAGTCCGTCTCAATTTGGGTTTAGGTCAATCTTTTGAGGGTTTTTCTATGTTCAGATTTTAGTGCAGTTCTATAATAATAGGATGATTCCATTAATTTCCCTTATTCAAATGGCTTTCAGAGTTGAATCTAAATGGATGCGATCCCGCATAAACACTCCAGAAAGTACATAGGATCTGACCAATGTCATAAGTCAGGCTTATGTCATTTATTTTGAATAATCATTGGGCGCTTACCTAAGAAGGTATTTTAGTAAGCGGTGGCATTATGATTTGAATTTACTTTTTATAGATTCGGAGGCCACTCCATCGATTATGACTGGTTTATTGCTAACCTCTCCGATATTTCCTTAAGTAATATCGAGAAGGAGGTATTATCGAGAGGACCGGATTTCAGAATTCCACCTGGTCAAACACAAAGGGAAGATCTTCTTGCCGAATTCGAAATCCTATACAACCAATTGGAACGTCATAATGCTAAATCAACGGAGGATTTTGCAAGCTTTTTAAGCTCGTCTCGCTGACCTTGGCCTGGCTTGTTCTGGCCTCACTCCTCACAACTAAGCATTTGCTCTGCATAAGGAACACTTGCTGGCTTAAAAAGGATTGAAACAAAACAATCGCATTCACATGTCCCACCCAGACAAAGGGTCGGGGGTAATCATACTCAACAAAGAAGATTAGGTTTCCAAGATGGAACGCAATCTATCAGAAACCAGTAAATTCAAATGGATTCACACTGTCGCGGAACATGATAAGACAGCTTCAATAGAAAGACAGATTCGTTCCAAATTGCTAAAACTGTTTGAATCTAAAGTAATCTCGATGTCGATCTACGAACGGATCCGTCCCACTGTTTCACAGCGTCCGAGAATATATGGCTTCCCCAAGGTCCATAAGGCGAACACACCATTGGAACCAATCCTCTCCATGACTGGTTCGTCACAACATGAACTAGCCAAATGGTTAACAGAAATTCTCAAGCCTGATGACAACCATGTTGGTGTGTATACTGTGTCCGACACCTTTATGTTAGCCAAGCATATCCGTAATATTCCCAGTAGCACTAGTAACGATTTGATGGGTTCTTTTGACATTTGTAGTCTTTTCTCCAATGTACCTTTAGACGAAGTCATTACAATTTGTACTGACTACCTTTACCATTCTGATCGTGACCCTCCTCCCTTTGCGGAGGCTGTCTTTTATGAGCTTATCAGTTTTGCGACTAAATCAGTTGAATTTAGTTTTAACAACGTCATATATAGACAGGAAGACGGCGTTGCCATGGGTTCGCCACTAGGTCCCACTGTCGCTAATATTTTTGTCGTGCACCACGAGCAACCTTTACTTGATCGCTTACCGCGGGAACGGTGTCCACACTGTTACTTCCGTGCTAGGTCCAGTATCCTAATTTTGAAGGCCGTATTTATTAAACAATTGGACCCCGAATCGTGCAGACAAAAGGTGTTTGTATTTACCACACGACTACTTTAGCCTTGTGCATTCTTCCAGATGTTTTTTTTCTACATTATATTTCTGTTGGAATGTATTTCTTTATTCAATTTTCATGCATTTTGTTCCCTCGGTAATGCTTTAAGCCTGCAATGTATCTCGGTTGAATTTAATTTACACTGTTGCTGTGTAGAACTCTGAAGAAAGGCGGCATGAAAAAGCTTTCCGTTGTCTAATAAACGCGTTGTTCCTTGCTTGTATCAAGTTCTGCACCACGAATAATTTACATAATTTATTTTACAAAATCTTAATATTTTGTAAAAAAACTCTCCATTGACAGGAGCTTGCAGACTTTGTAAACAGTGCAAATTTATTCAGTTGAATTTAGTTTTAACAATGCCATGTATAGATAGGAGGACGGTGTTGCCATGGCCATGTTGCCATTCCACTATTTGCCACTTGTTTTCGTCTTTGGTTTTAATAAAAATTCCTCTTTTTCCCTCTCAACTTTTTGATACCTGATGCAGTATCACTGTAACATTCCATCAAATTTCAACCTCCTAGCGTGATTGCATCTTCTTTACATCAAACTTTTAATGAAGCCATCACAATTAATGGCAGCCTAATCTTAGACGTTTTTTTTTTAAATCCATGTAGACATGGGGGCCGCTGTATCCCACAAATTTTCTGAAAAGTAAAAATTCAGCCGAAATTGTACGACTACATTTCGGCGAAAAAATAATGATTAATGTCCGAAATACAGGTATTCAGTCGTCTTGAAGGAGAAGAATCTAAATTTCATCTAAATATAAAATTGCCAAAGATTTCAGATTTCAAGTTCGACCAGTAATTGCTGTGTCCATTCTGAATTGGATCGGCATGTCTTTATACGAACTAAATTCATTTTGGGGGGGATTGAACTGAGCGTTGCACGAAAATTTTGACAACATTTAAAAAAACTTTTAACAGCTGTTTCTTCTTGGAGTACCTTGCGCATCTTCCATGTCTAGTAATCATAGTGGGATAGTTAGGAAATAATTTGAAAAAGCCACTGTAACTTTATTTGGATATCACACTTGCAAGACTAATTGATGAAGGTCAAGATAGCACTTACATCACGAAAGTTTCAACACGAAACAAACATGTAAAGAATAGGAAATCAATGTGCTATTGTATCGAAGCTGATGGTTTTAACTAAACTTCATTTCCAAAATCAATGATTTGTGTATTAAACAATGAAAGATCAGCTGAGAGAGAGGACTACCAAGCAAAACATACAGATGGAGATAAGATCGTGACATAGGATTTATAGGGATAGTTATGTATAGAAGAGAGGATTTGAAGATAGCAAGTTAGAAGAGACACTAGTGAAAAGTGAAAATGTCACCACCGGGATAGTTATGTCCAAAATTCCTTATCTAGGAATGGTTATTAGATTCCATTTCACGTGAAAATAATATTTGCCGTCATTTCGTCCATCTCAGGGATAAATACTTGATTTCCTTGAATTATTATTTTGTTCATCCTCATTCTCAGCATTGCTTTTTGTTTTGTGGTTTGCCTACGGCAATACCGGACAAGAGGAATTTCAGCTGATAATCACCAGGTACATTTGAAATGATTTAGTAACTGTCTCCCATCTTGGTAATGCGCATCTGTTTAAATTTGTACTAGTAATCTCTTTGCAACAAGAACAATACTTTTAATGAGAGATATACACTACATTTGAAAGGAGCTTTGAATCTCCATCAACTTTCACCTCGAATCGGAAGTTGTTATGACGTTGTGTAGTTGCGGTAGAGGAAAGTTGGCAGGGAGAGGGAAAGGCTATCTAAGTAAGAAATCATTTAAAATAGCTAAAGTATTACGGACTAAATGGTTAATAGCAACACAATCTTTCCAATGAAAGTATTAAGGTGTTTATTTAACATTCTTGGCAATTGCACAATTTATTCTAAACTAAATGGAACACCCCCTCCCCCCACCCCCAGACATTGTTGGTCATGTCAAAATCTGTCTCTTCCCGCTTCCATAACCTGTAAAATGTCTCCTTCTGCGAAGATGAGGTAAGAAAACAGAGTCCAACTGTTCAAACTCTACAGTTGTACTGCTTCAAAGGCCATTGTTATTAGCAGTAATGGTGCTTAAAAAGACCTCACTGAATGAGCCTCATGCACATAGTAAAATAACCAAGGAGAAAAAGTTTCAATTACTCTATCAAGGGCAACGTTATAACAATTTTCGGATGTGTTATATTTTGTTCTTTATCATGCTATAATTTTGACACGTTTATGGTCAAGAAAGAAAGATGATCGTGATTGCTAATTAATAAATATGGAGTTTTCCATTCTTTGTCTCTCTAAAGCAACATAAATAGTACCTAGGCAGGAGACAACAAGCAGATACCTTTTAGAGACCTTTAAGAGAATGATGACTTAAGTAAAGAACAATGTGGATATACTCCTCACTCCTCCTTTCTTTTAAACGTAAATACCCTCTATTCCACTATCGGAATAGTACATTTCATACTGTTGCACAATTTCCAGCCTATGAACATACTTATTGTTTACGCCCACCATGTTCTGTGGGGACAGTAACATTTACATAATAGATACAAATGTCTTACACAGTTCAGTGAAATGGGATATATGAAATAGGGAAACACAAAGCAAGTGTATAAACAGTAATAAGTAAGCAACAACGGAAACTAAAGACAATAGAAAAGAATGCAAACAAAAATAACACACAAAACAAACAAATAAAGAAACAAAATGACTAAGGAAAGACAAAATATACTGTCCGATGTTTTGATCCCAGTGACTTCTTTAGTTGTTATCAATAACGGTTGTTTACAACGATTCTTAATCAACACTTTTATAACCAGCTAGATCGACCAAAAAGTTCAAATGAGTTCAAAACTATAGTGGAGAAGTGTAAATAGAAACTAGAAAAAATGGAAAGTATTTTGCGAATGGGATGGATAAGCGCAAAGCTTTTAGCCGTGAACATTATCATGACACCAAAGGTATCTGTTTCTGAACTAAAATACTGCATTTTACCAACAGGTGGCGCCGAATGGTAATTTCAGATTTTGCAGAGAGAACAAAGATTTGATGCTATAGAGTTAGAGAATGAGTAGACATGGGACTATAAGAATGAAAAAATCTTTTGCCATAGGTTTATATATGTAGCTGAACATACCTCGGTCAGGTATTTAATTAGAATACTTTGTTTTTTTGGCTTTCAAAATTCAGACCACACATTTCTGAATCTTTCTTCACATGACCCATTCGTTAGAGTTTGTTTTTTCGTCCATGCGTTGCAGACTATAATAATGCATCATATGGAATTAGTTTGTCTGTGTTGATGATTAACGTTCAGTTCAAGAATATCGAAAGCGTTGTTCCATCTGCATAAAAGTGTAGAATCATTCTGAACGTAGGCTTGTAGCGATATTATAAATCGGATATTAGTTTACATGTTAGATTAAGGAATTTGTGACGAAAACATAGAAAGGACACATTATTCCTTAGATGAAATCAAATTTGGCGTCTCATTTATTGTTTTATGATTTAATATTGTCACAGGAAGATTTAAAATGTCTATATCCTTTTGGTAACTTATAGATCATGAGAAAAAGCATGAACTTAAAGTAGACAGACGTATGAGTTTAGGGGCTCCAGGAGTGGATGCTATGGAATCCGTTGCTGTTTAGGTACGAAATGATCTAGTATGCCTGTAATGTCCGATAAAGTTGAATAGAATAGAAAGTTATAGAACAAAATTGGTTAGATTTTACTAGAATTGACTAGAATGAAGTAGTATCAACTAGAATTGACTAAAATCGAATGAGATCCAATAGAATTAAAATAGGAAGGAATAAGAAATAACAGGATAAAGTAAGGCATTCCAAAATGTTGTTTACATTACTCAGTAATGATAAAAATAAAGATGTTAAGAATGATGATAATGATATAAAAAAGGACAGGTTGGTAGCTTGGATGATCTGAATGCTCCTTATTGCAAATGTGCTGCCCCGGGGATTAGCGCCCTCGTCTTTCCAGCTAAGGTAGACCAGTGAATGAAAGCTTCTGCTTTCCTTAATTAGCTGTTGGTTGAAAGTACATCACTGTTTGATGTTGCAAGCCTATCTTTGTTAGCCAGTGGGCTTACATTGGTTTAATAAAGCAATTGATGAGGTCGACTTTAGCTAGTTGGTATATCCTGGTGCTTTATTTGTTTCCAGTAGCTTTTTTCTAGTCTAAGACATATAACTGGTCCATCTTGTCAATAGTATGAGTAAATGTAGCTTCATTTTCTGGCAATGCAAACTAGTGTGTGCTAGCAGTACCGTGTGGGCTATAGGCATTACCTTACCTGGTGAGATAGACTGGGAGCTCGAGGTCTGCCCTATCCAGGTGTTTTCTTACCTGGTGAACCATGGTAACCTATTCCTGAAGACTTTCAAAAAAGACGTCATTATCTGCCGTTCACGTAGCTGACACGTAGCTGCCGTTCACGTAGCTAACACGTAGCTGCCGTTCACGTAGCCGCTATGATAAGCCCAGCCCCCTCCACAGCTCTGAATTAGGCAGTGTTAAGTCCAAGATAATAAATACTGATAACAGTACCAATAACATTAGTAACAAATTGCCTTGTGCATTTTGTAACTTGATTGACAACAAAACATCCTGGTATTCTGTTGGAAAACGGCATGATGTAAATGAGCTTTATTTATGCATTGTTGATATAACGAAACATGTCAGAAGAGAAGACAAATTTATCATGCAAATACATCTAAATGGGCCTTTGACTAAATTTGTACTACACAGCCGAATTCCGTGGTGTCTTTCGTAAGTGGATTTCTTACAGCCAAGGTTTCTTTTCTCAGACATTTTCAATCGGAAAGGGCCCTCGTTCTTTGTCAACATCTCAATCATGGCAAATACAATGGAAAATTATCAATTCTGCGTATATTCATAACTCTTTTTGTGCCAAATCGAATTAAAATTACCCTTCCTGTTTCCATAATTCTCATCTTTCTATTCATTC
This sequence comes from Carybdea cf. marsupialis auct. non (Linnaeus, 1758), assembly GCA_010016065.2. Lineage (NCBI taxonomy): Eukaryota > Metazoa > Cnidaria > Cubozoa > Carybdeida > Carybdeidae > Carybdea > Carybdea cf. marsupialis auct. non (Linnaeus, 1758). The sequence goes on from JAAAKL020001904.1 coordinate 21,345, forward strand.
AGAAGAGGAGGCTGCAAATAATGTGAATCATGGTATCGAGGACATTTCAGTTGACATTATAAAAGTTAAGCAATACAGCTTAGTCTTTTTTACAAAGGTAAGAGCGCATAAACAAACGGGCTTGCCATCTATCTTCAAATATTGACATATGTTGACAATACAAAGTTTATCCTGAGGAACAGCTGTCTTGACCTCATAGAGTTGTTGTCATATGCTGTCTTGAGATGGAATGAAATTTGGGCTACCTGTCAACTTCCTTTCAGAGCTATGCCATTTTAAGGATATTTCCAAAACCTTAAAATAACGGTTTCAAGAATATTTCAAGCATTTTTAGGTGTCTAAAAGTATTATGAAGCCACATTTTAAAAGTGATAAGATGGGATTGGTAGATGTAGTATAGAATATATTGAATAAAATAATGGAAACAAGTTTGTCTGACAAAAATGATAAAAGCCTTGTCACGATAAACAATCGGGCAGGTTGATCTGCTGTATCAACGAATTAAAAATTTGTTTGCTTAAAATAATTAAAGTAAATACCAATTAATAAGAAAGGAAAGTAGTTTCTGTATACATTACCCTTCACTTTGTGGGGAACCATAGAAAGAATATTTTCATTCAGGTCTGTTTATATGTGAGGAAAAACAGAGCTATGACAAGAAGAAATTATTTGAACATACGCTCTAGGTTCCTTGAAATAGAATAAATTAAATTGAATACCAAAGTCATTACATACTATACACACTATTTGTTTTGAGTTTTCTATCTTCTGAATTGTACCTCCCTATTTTATAACCTAACCGACCTCTTTATCATAAAACGAAGATAGAGGACGCAAAGTAACTTGCCAATGAAAAAGCTCATCTACGTGTGAAAATTGTGAACGTTTAAACCGATATTAATAAAATACAACAGTAAAATAAAATATTGTCCCTCGATAGAGTCCAGTGTATTTTAATCGCTCACCAATCATTTTGCTATAATGGCTCGAATACAGATATTTGCGATAGGAGCTAGAGGTAGATTCGTGCAGGATTTGAGTCCGTGAAGCCTCGGCATCCACCCATCTAAGCAGCTCTGTGTCTCTTGTACTTGTGACTGACACATATTTCATGGGATATTAATTATATTGCAACAGTTTGCAGATCATGGCATACTTTCCTTACAAATTTGTCTTTGGTATCAGCATTCTTTACATCGGTATCATCTTGTATTGCATCACTCTGTTGAGCGTGTTTCGTTTCGTTTACGACATGTCACAGAGTACAGTGATAGCATCAGGTAAACATAAAACAAGTTTGTTAGATGTTAGAAAATATGATCTTCCTTTTGTTTCCACTTCACCATTATTTACGATTCAACTTTAGTAGAATTTAAAACACGGTAAGAGAAAAACTGTATACGACGAGAATGTTCATCTTCTGCATGCATGAGACTCAGACCAACGTGAATCTTGTGCAAACCTCGATTCACCGTAACCTCATGATTTATTCATAAGAGAAATTTAATACAGAAATCGATTTATTAATGCAGATTATTCCGTCTAACGGCTTTCCCTAAGATGTATTTTTACAATCAAGGAAAAAACTATTGCACTTTTCCCTTGAAAAACCGTTTGGACATAAAAATGCCCCGTACATCTAAAACTACCAGGGGGTGGTAACTTTTCGCTTCGATTCGAAGACCAGATCAAAAAGGCTGTACATAAGTACTTAGCTTTTACTCCACGCTTAGTTTAATCCGAGAAGAAAGCGTTTTCAACTAACTACATATACCGTGCGCCTTCCACAAATTGCAGCATTTTTAACTACTTATTTCCTTGCCAGTGAAAAACTGGCTATGTCGACTCACGACTTTGAGTTTAGTTGACAGAATTATGCTTCATGCTCTTTCCTATATTCGCCAGGCATCAGGAAATCAAGGAAAGAATCACCTCGGGTTTCAAAGTCCAAAGACAACACTAAGCAATGTGACTCTACCATAAGGCAGCACTTGCTTGAAAACCCAGACTGTGCCAAAATGTATACGGATGACTGCTGCCTTGTTCAAGCGAAATCTGCTTTTCATTTGGCCTTTCTAGAATCCATTCACATCAAAGTAAGAAAACCGTTGCTCTGTAGACGCAAAGAATTAAGTTGTCTCTCATTGGGCTTTTTCGGTGAACCATTCAGCTTCACGGACACTGATAGGTCAAAACAACACCAATCTGGCAGTTGTAGGGTAAATAATTTCGTTGATTCCCTTATCGATCTATATTCTGACGATTTTGTACTCTGAGGAGTGTCAGACGAAAAAAGCTTTTAAGTACAAAATGAAATCGCTATTTCGTGCAATATTATTATTTTCTACCATTAACAAACCTTTAAACTGGAATGAATAGTCGAGTTATCCAATAGCCAATTAACAATCTTGGCCATTACTAAAAGCAGCAAATCGTAACATCTGCTTTATGACCGATGCAGGGCATGGATTCAGGATACTTGACTTCGATGCACTTGATTACAAAAAAGATCTGCCGATTGTCGTCCTGTTACTTGAGCACAATTGGTGAAACACTTAGATGATGCGTCGAAGCTGCCATCAGGGATTTATACCTAACTGTGGTATTTCGTGGTAATTAGGTCTTCATCCTTAGTCCAACAAGGCATTTGCCAGTCTATCTGAAGAGCGAGTTAATATAGTTCCTTGTGGCTCGATGAAGCATTTTATCAGGAGAGGTAAACAATGACATTCGGTTAACCATATGATCATCCATAGCAGAGGAATAAAAGATAATCTTCAAGATAGTTGTAGATTGCACAATATTGTTTATAAAGTTGCCTATCTACTTCTAACTTGGAAGAATGCCAATGGCACTCTAGTTGACACTTCATTCTTTTCTTATGGGATAACTCATCAGTAATCCAGGGAGAATTTGGGCGTAGAGTGATGATCCTTTGTTTATGCGTGCTTGGGGACCAAGAACAGATGTAGGGTACCCTTGTAGCTCTCAATAACATTAATGACAGCTGTCATGGATACAATGTTGTTTAAAAAGAAGGAGGGTGCGGTTTTCAGGTTTCTCTTTATCGCTAAAATGTCAATTTTTTATTCTACATCGTAATCCCTTATTGTGCTTGTTTAATTTCGGATTGACTACGCATTTAACAAATACAGCTTTGCCGTCTTCAAGGAATTCTTCTTTGTTTGTGAACTATTTCAAAATTCTTCTTTGTTTGTGAATTATTTGCAAATTCTTCTTTGTTTGTGAATTATTTGCAAAGTCTTCTTTGTTT
>JAAAKL020001905.1:0-28436 GCA_010016065.2 Carybdea cf. marsupialis auct. non (Linnaeus, 1758)
ATTTAGCCAATACTAGCCGGGGGTTTGAGATATACGTTATAACAAAGGGGGGGGGGGGGGAAATGGCTGTGTTGCCCTTATATAACACACAATATTTCATAACTAGTAAAGACCTGGAAGCTAAAACTGAGCTACATTGAAGTTTCATCTCAGTGAAACATTTTGAAGTCATTTTTGCTAAGAATTTAAGTTTGTTTATCTGTAAAAATACTTTATTAGAAAGTAAGGATTATAATACAGAAAGAACGAAATTTACAACCATGGCACTTTCGTATAATTACCATGCTCTTCAGTCACCAAATGTTATGTAGTTGTGCTAAAATACTTTTAATACATTGCATCATATATGTCTTGCAGTTTTAAAGGACAGAGTTTAAAGTCGCCGTGGCGTGGTTGATATGTTCCTGGCCTTCAGATCAAGGGTCAACAAGGTCAGGGTCGTTGGTGACATCAGGAAGGGCAGCCGGTCCCATAAATATTGGTACCGTCAAACCCCATGAATGGGATTAAAAGACGTTAAACGGAGAACACTCCCAAAAAGCCTTATGTTGTTTGAGGTATTTTGCAAAGGCCATTTTATAATTATGTTATCACAACACTTATTAAAAATAAAAAACTTTTTTATGGGTAGAATGCTTTAAATGCTTGCTAAATTTTAAAAATACAATCTTCTCCATTTGCAATAAAAATGATAACAAAAAGATAACATCATGTTATTTTTGTTGTCTTTCCTGTTATTGTCGTTTTCTACTCTCGCTAAATTGATAATTGATTTCCATGGATGCATTCCTTGGTAACATGGTGACAATAAAAAGCACACGTAATAATTTCCCCATGGTTAGATCTCGGCGGGCTTTTAATATGTCGGTATTCAGAAAATTGCCTTTCTAATGATACCAAATAAAGCTTGTAACAATTTCCTTCCCGGTTAAATCCTCATTCGACTAGACTAATGGTGTTATATTTTTTATGCACTGCTTGCCCTTTTTTTCTCTAAGTTGGTAGCACTTAATTTTTGATTTCGTAAAATTATCCATTAGGTAACAACTAAGTAACAAACATGCATGATGACAATGACGTTGTATATAACATTGGACAAACAAGATTGCATAATATTTTATACAAATTGATTTTGGTGTTTATTTTGGATATAGTTTTTCAAATTCTCTAAAGAAAACAAAAACATTTCGTAAGTATGAATTTGTTATTCACTGCATAAAATTGAACAATGAACGGTAACAGTTTCCCTTTTAATACATAGGCATAATAGAATTCCGTTTCTTGTAACCTCTTCTATTCCAAAGGAAGGCATTTTTGAAAAATTGCGATCTTTGTACAAACTTAGAATCGACAAAACGTTTGTATGAGAGGGGACATGTTTACAATGTTTTAAGATTGTACGGGTAACTTTTAACAAACAATGTATTATGTGTAAAATTTGCTATGCAAAGTACAAAATGAAAGAATCTGAACAAATTAGACTTCAAAGATGACATTCCTGCCTTTCCAGCGTCAAGAGATAGAGTGTAGGAGGTTTTCTCCAATCTGAAGAAAGAAGCATGAAAAGTTAGCCTCCACTCAAGTTCTGAAAAGAGCAAGGTGATGCAGATTTACTCCTTGTGTTAGCTACCAATAAAGGTAGGTTTATAAGCTGTAGAGGATGTTAAGATGTTTACGTAGCATGGAAGCGCTATCATTGCTGATGGAAGTGAAGAGCAAGATGTAAATGACAATATTGGAATAGGGTAAGCAACAAGCATATCTGTGAAATTGCGCCTTTTTGACGTTGTCATGCTCACGAATATCCTACACGGCAGCAAAACAGGGAAATGTTCACTAAATCAGCAAAGGAACTTGCCTGTTTTCCAACAATGAAGAGTTTCCAACAACGAAGGGAAGAATTCTTAAAGTAAAAGGGGATGATAGAGTCTGTAATGAGGAGATATTCAGGAAGTGTAAAGTGACACCACTAAGTATAACAGTGATGGAGCGCTGTCTCCTCTTTGCTTGCCATATCTTACAGTTGTCAAATGGATGGCATGCCAAGAAACTGATGAGATGGACCCCGAACGGAGGCAAGCGAAGGAAAGAGAGACCATAAGCGTGGTGGAAGACCTTTCAGGAGAATGTAAATAAAGGTAGAAAAATCTGGCATGGGGTTGAGAGAGTAGCCTTCAAGTACTTTTCAAGAGGACTTGAACAAAGGTAGAAAAACTTGGCAAGGAATACACCGATTCACAGTTAGAACATTCAGACCTTTTGGTTCCCTGTGTTTCCCAAAATTTCTACCAAAACATCTCTTCTGCTCTTGAATAACATTCCCGGTATCCTTCTGGTAAAACTTCTAACTTAGTTCAAAGATATTCATTTAGTTTTGAGAATCATTTCATCAGTCTCGTCAAGTCATAAACAGTACTATGCTGTTCATTGTGATATAAGCCCGTGTTTCAATGAGGAGCACAAGCTGAAGAAGTGACTCGAGTCTTATTGTGAGGAACATCAGTGCCAAAAAAAGAAAAGGGATGCAGTAGTGAGCCCGAACTCAGGTAATAACTTTGATATTATTTCGGATTATATCGGTCAATTTTTCGATATTGTTTTTGTTTCTTGAGAAGCACCTCCTAAAATGACGAGAATACCCTTGATGACGACATATTTCACACGTATTTTTTCTCCTCTATATAGCTACAATTTACAAGTCTAACTGGACTTGATACCTTTATAGAGTTTACCTTGATAGAGTGCACCTCCTCCCCCCACACGCACACAATGTAAATGGAATCGGTGTTTTCAAGTAGTCTAACATTCAATGAACCCTGTTCTGTGACATGAAATGACCAGAATGAAGTGTGTAGAAAAACCATGTTAAAAAAGAGGAATTCTTTGAGTTGGTGGTAGATACTCCTAGTTGGCTCCTACTGAAAGATTTTGCCTACACGTATATCTCATAGAGGATGCAGACCAAGAAGCTAGTAATGTGCACACCTCTTAACAACCCGATTCTTTTTCATGTAAACAGTTCCTGATATCCATAATTTGTGTCACTGCAAATGTCGAGCGCGGTATTCCCAATGACCGAGACCAACAGTTAACATCGCCACTCGTTGATTGCCTCTGTGCATTTTATGATTCATTCTTCCTCTAGGCTTCACTAATAAAAGTAATTCATCTTATTACCTTAATAGATTTTTCCTCTTTCCAACGAAAAAGAAAAGGCTAGAAGACCGCCGTAGTTGGAAGCTTCTTCTACAGTGCCATCGATTGACTGCTTCTGCACCGTGAGGTACAACTTTAACGCTTCAACACTTCACAGACGTAACTTCTCGAGGGACCTTTTCCAAAATCAGCCATGATTAATCGATGTCAACACAGCACAGATCAAACAACTCGACAATGATTCTTAAAACAGTAACAATCCTTGGTAATGAAAGACGAATAAATGTAGTCCCAACCAGAAATGGACCTAAAGAACGCCAACTTAGTTTATTTTTAGTCGAAATATTTTTGGTTAGCAGGGAAACACAGAGCCGTAACTCCGAAACGTTCTAACTGTAAACTGGTGTCTTGAGAAAGTAGCTTTCAAGTATCTTTCAAGAGGACGTGAATGAAGGTAGAAAAATCTGGCATGGAATTGAGAAAGTAGCTGCTGATAGAGCGAAATGGAAAACATTCTCTGTTCACTCATTCGCGAATACTTGATGAGCTAGCCGTCTAGCCACGACACAACATTTTCTCTTTCCTACAAAATACTATGAACGCACGTTGCCATGTTTAGGTTTAACTTTGGATGACATTATCGACAAAGAAGTAATACAATGAAAGATGAAGATAATTTTCACCAAAATCATAATAATTGCTGATTTAGAAATTAATAGTATAGCACCTATAGAGTTCAGTTTATAGTTGATATGTAATGTACAAGCTGTAACACGACAATTGGCATACATGAAAACTGTTAAAGGCAAAAATAAGGTACACAGATTCCAGGAAGAAAATATACAAGAGAAAACTAAGGTTATTCAATATAGGAGGTTGTCCGTATTTACCTGTAGACGGAAATGCTATATTTTCATTGCTATCAAAAGATATAAGTCGATATTCTGCTTTCATTAATGACATAATAAACAATTTATTGGTAAATTTCATTGCAAGTCATTATAATAACTTTACCGTTTTACTATTCATTTAAAGAATGCGATTAAAAACTGAGGCATCAGTCAAAAATGCACAGTGTCTGTTTGTAACAAACATCATCTTACATGTCAATTGTAATCTCTATCAACTTTAAATTTTCAACCGAACATGAGCAACAGTTTAACATGTTATATTCGTATTTGGAATAACCGATTGTGTAAACCTTTTCCTTTCAGATTAATTCTAATTTGTAGGGAAGGAAGCAGGAAAAATAAGCTCTAAGGTTTAGAAATATGTTTAAACATGTTGAATTGCAACCGTAGTGAGCGAGAGTATGTCTCAACATTCAAGTGATGACAAATAGTGTTATGGCTCTTAACTAAAATGCTAAAGGACAGAATTTTTGAACCCACCTTCGAGACCTATATTTCCATTTCCATCTGCATCAAACATCCCAATCAACCTCTGTACTTCGCTTAGACTAAGATTCTCTCCCAGACTTTGGAAAGCTACTAGCAGCTCCTCAGCATTAAGTGTTCCGCTATTATCCTTGTCCAGGCTGATAAATATCCTGCGAATAGTCTGGTCGAAGTCGTCTTCTGGTTCGAACCCAAGTAACGCTGCAAATTCTTCAAAATCCACAGTTCCATCTCCTATGTAATTGAAAATAAGGAAGCTACATGCATACAGTACAAAAAATCAACAGTCAGGTACAAACTATATGTTTACAGAACAGGCCTCATCCAAAAATGAAGTAAGAGAAGGAGTATGTACATCTTAGTAAAGTTGTTACTTCAGAGAAATTAGCTTCCAGTTGCTGAATTCTACAAATCTTTATTCGAATTTCTTCTTCCAGCAATATCTGCTGACAATGTTTGTAAGCTGTCGACGTTCGTAAATGTCGACCTGCAAATTTAAACCCCCACAATCTAGGAATAGCATTATTCTTTTTACAGTTTTAAAAAAATCCTAGGCCCAGCTTTGCTCTTTCATGCTTTGCCTCCAGACTTTGGCATTTTCGGAACAGATCCAGAGCACTGTAATTACATCTCTTTCTTAAAATTGTAGCAATCTCATTCTACTTATAAATAAAATGGCAAATAATGTAAACATTATAAATCAATTGTATAATAATTTCCATCAAGCTTTCGATGTAACATACATCATCTTCAGGAGTGTATTATTAGGTTGCTTTTAAACAAATAAAAAACAATAGCAAAGTAGCATGGCGATGAAAACAACATAATGAATTACAGTTCAGTGGTAGTTGCAATTCGTTATGGACATTATGTTTTATTACGAAGAGTTCCATAACAGAATGGAGACCTAAGAAAAGTCTTGATATCTGCCTTTTGGGATTCGGGTGAAAATGTTCTCATAGTTACATGAGTAGAGCGATGTAATGAAAATAACATTTATAAACTAAAGTATTTGTATGCCAATAAAAAAACAACAAATAATCCTACTTAATGTAATTAACAATAGGATAAGGATGTTATAATAGATTAAAAGGAGGTCAAGGAATAGTTCATTAACCTTGTATCAATTTCTCTAGATGTTAGCTGTTTTTGTTCAGATAATTTAGAAGAACATTAGACTGCGACAGATAAAGCTCTCAAAGAGGTAAACCCATATCACTCAGTGGCGGTTTTGAAGGGTGCGGGGCCCTGGGCCGAAAAAAGTTTGCGGGACTCAATGACTTCATGCATTGCAAGGAAGTTCAGACATGATCATTTTGCGAAAGTTCCAGAGACATTTTATTCCTTCCAGTGGATACAGATACGAGTTTTCACTTATTTCCATGATATTGATATGGGCAGTCAGACACATTCATTTTTCTTGGCCCCGTCGGCCTCCCCTTAAAACCGCCACTGATACCACTACAATCAGAGAAACAACAAATTGTACTGCCTCTATCATCAACACCGCACATGCTTCCTTGAGTTGACATAATGTTTTGCCTATATAAGGACGATATCGTTTCAGCTCGTAATTTGGTCATTTAATCGATTTTTTATTTCGCAATATTCTGTCTGCCTCAAGTATCTTCTTAAAGACATATCTTATCTAGGCTGTCTTCATATAAGATCAGACCAGATGGAAAAAGAAGACAAATTTCCAAAGCTGCAACTTCCTCGAAACATGTAAAATTCTTTAAAAGGTTTTAAGAATGATGTAGGATTAGTCCGGTTATTATATTACAAAAGCTTTAAAAAAACCCCAAGAAAAACAGGATGGAAAATGTTACATCATAAATCCAATTTCCTCGGCACCTTAAAAGATAGATCTATGAAGGGCTCTTCTGTCATCATTACTGCGATTTGTATTCTCGATAAAGTATGGCGCATTCATTAAGCGCTAATTACAACATGCAGCATCCAAGTGTTCTTGCTCTGTTAAAACTCCTACAGTTTAAATTCTTTCACAAATACAAGGGAGGCAGGAACACATAGTGCCTCGAAATATCTCTTAAAATTTACATGGGACTGTATTTATTTGCTAAAAGGAGGACGAGACAAGTTTATTAAATACTCCATGATCTCAGCATATTATAGGGCTGAATCCTACAACTCTATCCTACGCAGGAGAAGGAGCTGTTGTAAAGTATGCTGTAGGTGAAGCACTCTGACCCTCACTGTTGTTTACATGTGGAGTAGAGCACGGCATCCTGGATAATGCAGTCATAAATATTACTGCTGTGTACAAGCAAGTCCGAACTTTCAAGTAATGAAAATTTCTTGTGATAAAGGTACAGGCATTATCACCTGTTGCGTCAAAAAAGCAACGCAGAAACGGAGATATCCATCTGAAGTGAGCCTTTTAGTGACGATGCCTTTGTTGTAAACCGACACAATTTTGTTTCTAAGATAAAGCATACCATGGTGAAGGCCAGTCCTGGAGTGGCTTGCTTGATCCAAAGACAGACTTATTTAATCGCTACTGATCAGCCGTTTATTCACGGGTAAAGTAAATACAATGGTCATAGCTAGAGCACGAAAGGAACACATTCGTAAATGTGTTACGTAGCTATATAAGATTTTTCTTGTCTCCATTCAGTGTTAATAGCATAAAACAAGCACACCAGATTCCTGCATGCAGTTTGTGCAAAGGCAAGAAGGAGATCATTGTTTACTGCTTGAAGAGTCGGCCATATCCAATAGCAATTTAGGGCTTGTGTGAGCAACGAAGAAAAGTTCTTGAATCTGTTGCTAAACATGGAACTCATGATCTTCAACAGATCCGCAAATTAGTAGAGGATGCTTTGAGCTTTTCCTGTACAGGACTTTCAGTATTGATGCCTACCTGTTTTAGATTAACAACTGTACACAATGGGTGCGAGGGTTTCTCAGTGATACGACTTCGCTCGATGATCATCGCCCAATATGTCTACGGAGATTCAGGAGGGTACGGACTTGTAAACGCAGGCGAAAACATAATGCAGGAATAAAAGGTGACAGAGGAGCAATTGCGTCGACAGAATATGCGTCAGCAGTTGGTAGGTGAAGGATAGCTGTACCTCAAGTTAGGGATCTATAATGCAGGTGATAAACATAAAAAACTGGCAGACCCGTCTTCAGCTAAAATGGTGACCACATATTATTTAAGGAGAAAAGTACAGTGTCATATATTTATGTGGCTGATTTCAGAAAGGCGAAAGTTCTTTCTATCATATTATTTTGTTTTATTGCCACTGAAAACCAAAATTAAGTTGGAGAACAAATATTTCATATTTTATGTCTTTTATCACATTTGGCTTCGAATATGTTTATTAACTTTAGCTTTTACGAGAGAATAAAACATAGTATGATATCGACAAGTGGCAGAAAAACACGTATCAAATTATTAATTCACCTAAATTGACATTTTTGGGATCAATATTTGTGTTGATGTTCTGCGCAATACATTGCTACCCTTTCTTTTACCCTAATTTATTTCAAAAGTCAATGATTTGTTGCCCTTGTTGAGACTTTCAAGACAAAATACAGTTAAGGATCAAAATCTCAATTCTTCTTACATTTAATTATTTCATAATATGCATATTTTGTAGGCTTTTTTTAACTTTACATGTTTCCTGGTCATCAAATGTTCACAAAGAAAACTCTAGCTTATTTTAGAGTGACTTTAATAATTTAATAATTTATCTCTATGACCTCATAATACACATTGATATCCTTAGATTTCTTACATAGACCTTCAACTGATGTTGAACTATGTTTTGTGTCAAAATATCAAATTAAACCATAGGTATTAAAGAGGGCTCCCATGGTCAAAAAGATCCACTCACCCCAGCTTACACATTCCTTGAAAAGCATGGTATTCACAGGGATAAACTTGTGTCTGGTAGAATGAAAGACAAGAAAGATCTGTATGCCAATGCTGTTGCCATTTGTTTGTCTGCTACTACAATACTTGACCTCATCAAATTGTTGTGCTAGTAAGAATTTAACCCAATCTGAAATTTACCTGCCGTTGGGGATCAGTAGATAACACTAGGCAAAGAAAAATTTATAATATGTGAAATGAAAGAATAATAGGCTGCTGTACCTACGAACATTAATTTATGTTAGAATTTGATTTAAACATACAAACTGACCATTCTTATCCGCCTTTTCTATGATTTCACAGAGTTCAGAACTGGAAAGTTTAAATCCCATAGTGTGAAAGACATCTTCGATTTCTTCTGTAGCAATACTGCCACTGCCATCTTGGTCTAGGATTTGAAATGCCTTTTTAAGGTCTGAAAGGAAGTGAAAACAAATTATCATAGGATTTATGAGGAAATTTTTAATGAATGAACATAAGAAAGCAATTCAGTCGTATTTTAAACATATAGTGAAGCAGGGGCGGAATAGTAACATCTATTCTGGTTGTTTGTTCCTGGTTCCGATCTAGAACAGTTGCTCTTCAATTGTGGATGTCTTTACTCCTGTAACACTTACCATCTACAATATGCAAGTAAATTGTACATGTGTCATGTAAAAATATCCTGTGCAGTTGCTTGCAGCACCGCAGTTATGTTTGTACACCACTAACTGATCATCCTCTGACTATTGTAAACCGTTCTGCAGACGCATGTTGACCCCTGATCTTTGCATTGAGGAGGGAGGAAGGGACCAATTAAAATTAATTGGGTGCCAACAAGCCTTTTCCGTTATATCATGTTTTCCAAACTACCAATCAAGAGCCTGCAATAGTTCACATATATACTTTCAGGCAGAATAGTAGGCTTGTATATCCCAATGATAATTGCTTCCGCGTGCACGTTTGTTTTTTATGGATACTCCAGCTATGTTTTTACAGGTAGATAAGATCTCCTTGCATCCCATAAAAGAGGGTCTGATTATTGAAGACTACAGACGTTCAAATGTTAAACAGTCCCATCATGAGGCAAGGACAAAGAAAAACATCCAGTAGGCCTATTAGTATACTCTGCTTGCTAGAATTATAAACCTGTTCGTGAGCGTTTATGAGTGTTCTCAACTTTTGCTTGATCAGACATAACCAACACTTCCTACCAATTTTGAAAGATTAAACCAATTTCAAAACAGGGCTAAAAGAAAGAAATAAGGACTAAGTTAATTCACTAACGATAGTAGATGCAATAAATTCTTTTTAACAAAAGGTTATCCAAACTCGCTAAACCTTGAAGTATGAATTTACTGGTCACCTCTCCTTTGTTACCTTTGGTTGTTTTGTATTTACCTGGTACATTTGGCATCTCTTGAGTTGCATAGCCAAAGCCTTCCACTGGTCAGGTTTTGGCTTTGTTAACTTTGGTTACCTTTGAATATTCTTGGCACTTTTGAATGTCTCTAAATTATTGTAAAACCATAGAAAGAAAGACATTAAGTAAAAATAAGAAGATAAGAAAGACTAATTGTACCTTCCTTGGTTATTTGTGGTGCTTTGTTGCTCTTTTGTGCCATGGGTAATCAACTTCTGCAAGACAAATAAAACCAACCATTTATTATTTTAACGTACATTCCAGGAGAGCTTGGTAATTGACGATCAATTCTGATGAAAAGATACATATGAAAGTAGAGTAGAGCTTGTATCAAAACCTATGTATTGCAGTTAGGGCATCTGACGTGCTTCTTATCGCCGCCATGTTTACTTTTGCAGACTACTCGTATGATATGCATAGTTTTCTTTAGCATGTTAAAATTTAAAATCTCTTGCATTAAGATTTGTTAATTGTGAAAGGCAGAGGCTATTTACGCATGCAAAATTGTACTTTCATTGATAAAGTAACGGTTTTCTTAGCAATTTGTCTTTTTGGTTACCTATTCAGTTTTACCGTGACTGATTGGTCACAGCAACACCAATAACAGTTCTGATTGGCTATTTTGAAAACATAATTGGGTATAAGATTTCTGATTCCCTTTTTAGCTTCATATTCTGAAGATTTTCTGCTCTAAGGCGAGCCAGGCTTGAAGAGCTTAATAAATTCGCTACTTTGTGGAGTTTTATTGTTCAGTACCATCAACAAACTTTTTGATGAAGTAAGCAGTCTAAAACAATGCATCTGCTGGAATATAACTGAGCTGATGTGATAAATTCATCTACATATGAAGCAATAAACTAAGTACTGAAAATGATAGCAACACACGCAAAGTTAAGGAATGAGACGTTTTAAACAAACTGTCATATCGGGTTGGAAACTGCCTGTCTGATTTATTGCAAGAGAAATTATTTGATACCAAATCATTTACAGATGCTCACTGAAAGACGGCTAGTCTAAATTTATCAGGAAACCACTCTCAACCTCTCGTAAAAATACTATTCCCTTTAAAATATCAACGTTGGCTTCCATCCCATCAATCAAACCGTTATTTAGGGAACATATCTAGTTAGCAATGTCCCAACCTGGAATCCTACGAATAGTCGAGTTTAAGTAATGATACATCAAACATCTTCTCAACGATTCAAATTTTGTGCGCTGGATAGCCTGTCTTCAGGAAAGACTTGGGGAGTACTAGTTAAAAAGAACCTGCGCAATCATAACAATCTGGCTACCGTTACAAGTAATTTTTAATAATTAAGTTCAAGCTTTACATCTACCCACAAAATTACAGAATGAAATAAAGAAAATAAAGTTCTTGAATCCTTCACTAGAAAAAGACATAATCTTTTAGTAGATGTGTATGTTAACTTTAAAAATATTTAGTTTAAAAGTAATCACTAAATACTTAGTTACAAATTTAACTTTGTTTAGCTGTATGGACTGTATGTTTATTTCAAGTTATATTGTAGAGAAAATAAAAAGAATTAACATTTATTGGATGGGCTGAAAACTTCTGTGTCCATACATTTTATAAATCCTCTTATAAAAAGCCTTTAGGCTTAAAACCTTCAAGAATACTATTCAGTTTGAACGTGTAAAGTTTTTATTTCTTGAGAAGAAGTTGTGTCCTTGGGTATCAAAGAACTACCGTATTTCCTCTAATTATAGATCTGTCGAGGACACCGAAGGGGGGTCTATAATTGGAAGGGGGTCTATAATTAGAGGGATCTATAATTAGAGGAAATACGGTATAGTATTTCAGGTAGAAAATTCACGTGTCCAAGTCAATGAAAAGGCCTTATGACTGCCAGATTCACACTTCCGAACTGAATTTAGAACTCACCTGACCTTTTTGTCTACATACAAGATTATTAAACCCATGCACCTGTGACTATAAATAAATATCTTTTACATTTCGGACTCCAGATAGAACCTCCTTATATTTGATGATACCGTTTATATTTAAGATGAAGCTTGAAAATTCGAATCTCTACCGAATTGAGATATACAAGAACATTAAAGGCGACCCTCTCTATCTTTCACATGACCACAACTAATAACTTCAAAAGTGTTAACTCTGAGACTATTTTGCTGGAAATGTTAACATGTTTGCTTTTCTTCTGAAAGATGTCGCTTCTAGATGTTAATGCAAATGATATTCTCAAAATACCGTAATTAAGACAGACCTACGAATTGTATAGATTGCCTAATCTAGTTTTACACAATCTTTAAGTTTATTTTCCAATTGGAATTCTGGGTTATTGCATGAATACAATCCGTCTAAGTATCTGCAGACTGTAGTGCTTTTTCATATTGTCGAGAAAACATTTCATAAGGGAGGAATAGAATTGAAAAATCAAGGGTGTATTAGTGAGAGGTCTTGATTTTTTTCATGTTTCAATTACACACATGGGAGACATCTAATTTTCGTAAAAAAGTGCATTATTATTGTGACTTAAACAAATTTTTGAAGGACTGCAATGGAGACATGTCAAAAGGGCCATTAATCAGAGGGTTTGCGCCGTTATCATCGTATTGCCTTGCGCTTTTATTTTCCCTGGGCAGACCTTCATTAGGCCAAGGGGTAATGAACTCAGTCTTCCCAAAAGCACATAAAGCTGTTAAGTGTTAGCTACATGCGCAGGGGCTAAAAACTGCACATGACTAAAAAAGGAAATGAAAATAAAAGAACATGTTGGTAGCCAATGCAAATCATACAGGATAGGCCAAACATTATCAAACATTTGCTTACAGACACCTAGCGGAGGCATACGGTAATTTACCTTACCCTACTAATGAAATGTTTGCAAATAACCCCTTTTAAACCAGGAGACAATTTAGACAGTTGAGACAATATAGACCATCGTAGAAGCGGACACAGCGCGTCCTAGGACTAAATGACAGTTTCCTTTTAGTCAAAAATTCTTCATCTTATTAAAAGTATCCTTCGCTATAGCTATTGTTCTACTGATCACCTATTCGCAGCGGCCTTATTCACAGATAATACTTCTCAAGTAGTTAAAGCTCCTGACTTATTTGATTAAAACGTATTGTTTCCTCCTGTTCTTCATTTTAAATAACCATGACTTGTGCTTTCCTTAGTTTATATTCACTCCTGTCAGTTTACTACCCTCATTAAAAACCTGCAACAATTCTTGAAGTTTCTCCTTTCAGTCTACCATCAGGTTGGTGTCATCAGCGTATCGGCGATCTTTCATGTTTCTACCTTCAATTTCGACGCCTCCAGGTCATATAGGCTTACCATCAATATTTCACTCTAGACTTTCAACAAATCCGGGGATAGCACACAACCTTATCTCTCTCCTCTCCTTGTCGCTTCTGACTCTATTCTCATGTTTGGGTATTAAACTATTGCTGCCTGATTCTAGTACAGATTCTTTATCAGTCTTAAGTTTTTGCCCATTTACTACAACTTGTTTAAGCATTCTGACAATCTCTCCATGCTTAACTTGATCGAGCGCCTTCTCATACTCGATAAAACGAAAGTATAACTTCATTTGAGCCTCCGATACTTTCTCAATATCAGCCTTAACATAAATATTGCTTCTCGTGTACCTTTTTCTTTAATAAGGCCACATTTCTCCGCTCCGATTTCCGCTGCTTATTATTATGGTTCTTATTCTTTTTAAAAAATTCCTTAATATTATCTTAACTATTTGGTTTATGATAATTAAAGTTCTAAATTGATGGTACTCAATTGGTCCTCTTGTTTTTTGGCATCGGTAACAATATCGAGTTTGTCCAGTCACCCCTGTTACTTGTTACACCTGATTGACCAGTGTGGTTAATTTGTCTACTTCATATTCATCCAGTGCTCTCAACATCTCCATTGCTATTTCATTGTCGATGACATCTTCGCCCTCCTTCATCCTCTTCATTGCATCCTTAACCTCATCTCTCGTCTGACCATTGGTTAAAATTAATCGGTAGTTTTTTACCGATGAAGATCAACGGACAGAATCGACGCAGAGCTCTTTGGTAAAAACTAATTTCCTGTTAAATTGTCTTTGCAGATAAGGTCTGTAGTATCAGGAGAATTCTTATGAAAATCATAACATGGCATCCACCATCCTCGTATAACTGCCCGGGCTTAGCTTTCTCAAGTGGAACATTTTGATAGAATACCATGTAGCAAAGTAACAAGTAGGCACAGTTTGAAAGGAATGGGTTACACTAATGTTCAGTGCATTGCATCTCACAGCTACAGTATTTGATTAAAACTATAACCGTCATCAGGAGTAAACCACTGCAAAGCTTTGCCTCTTCTACTCAGTTGTCTGAACGAACTGGTGGGACTGCTTTTTTATCACTCTCAGCCTGATCGCTTTCTTTTTACTGCTGGCATTCTACTACCAGCTATTTGTCCCAACACAGTTCCTTGACTCCCGATGTTGCATGTCTCTCTCTAGCTGTTATAAATTTTATGGCTTGTTTGTGTTTTTTTGCAATTTTTATTTCGAGAGTTTTTCTGCTAGTTACCTGTATTCTGCTACCGTAAACAACTGTCTATTGCCAGCACGTATCATCTCTTTTCAATTTCCCCGAAATGATACCTTATCAGCTGTTTCATGCAGTTTATTGGCAAGCTTCCTTGTCTGGCTCGTTGTGAAGCAGAATCTTTGCAGAAGAAGGTAACTGGGCCTTGATCTTAGCATTCTTCTACCATCTCTCTGTACCTGCATTCCAGCCGTTCCTCTGCGCTGGAAAAGTTTTCTTCCCACAAAACAGTCAGCTCCAACAGGATTGATTCTTTCGTTCTTTCATTCTACACTACAATATCTGGGCTCTGAGCTGCCACTATTAATAGAAAAATCAGTGTTTGATGATGTCATCAGCTACTTTCTATAAGCCCTTCCTCCTTAGATCTTGTATCATGTTAGCTACCTCTACCCCAGCACTTCCTTCTTTGCAAAATGTCAATTTTGCAAATTTTCCACTTGAGGTAGGTCTGCACAGTTAAACTGGCTGATTTTAAAAGCAAGGGGCGTTACCAAAAAGGTTGAGAATTTGGTTATTCCGCTACCTGTGTCGATTCAAAGCAAGGTAACACTTGAATAAAATATTCCTAATGGTCAACTTGTTCTTTGTTATCTACATTTTTTGCTATCAACCAACTTCCATCGTACCAAGTAGCACCACAGCTGGCACTTTTTCGGCTTTGTATTGCTCTACCTTTTAGGTAATTGTCAACTGCAACTTTGCATTATTACGGAAGATGGCCGAGTTGTTCAGCATTTTTTGTAGCCCCAAACACTTTCGAATGAATACACTGCACCTCTATTCTATTTTTGACAAAGGTCAGTCTCATACATTTGTGATAGTCACATCAATGTAGGTAGGAGACAATACTGGTAATACCAACATTTGATTTTACCGAGCAACTCAGTTTTATCGATTGTCTTCAAACAACCATCCACTTGCCCCTGGATTGCCTGGAATTTGTGTCTATCAATCAGATTTCTCTTGAACCGTCGTCCCACGATTTGTTCTTCCTTCACTATTCTGAAATCTTCTCTTCCAATCCTTTATCTCACCTCTATCTGTCTTCCCTTAACAAATGTCACACGGCTAGACACATTAGACTTAATCGAAAACCTAAAATTTAACTCATCCAGGCGGGCTAGTACATCTGTAATAACATGTTAGTTTGTTAAAGTTACTGGTATACCATGCATAAAGGACTTCAGAGGTACACTGTGGTGAGAAGATGGTTAGCCTCAAGGTCATCTCCGTTACCAGTACAGAGAAAATAACTGAGACAGTTTATCTTGCTGCTATTCCTACTTCTTGGCGCTGCCAGCTGGTGGTGAAGCTGTTTGTTGTAAATCTCATCATGAGTGTATCATAGTAGGACATGTATTGAAGTGTTTTAGCTACCCAGATGAATTACGTTGTAAATGGGACTTGTGGATAGCAGAGTGAGCCGTGATGAGTGCTGCGACGATAGCAGCATCCAGGTCCTCCGTAATGTATTTACAGTCGGGGATAGGGCAGGCTACAGCTGGCATTTTGGCGATGTGATGTGGAGGCACTTCAGGAATCTCACCGTGTTTATAAATGGGACTAGGATCCGTTTACTTCACAAGATATTTGTTCAGCAATGAACACGGTCTGAAAAGATATACAAAGTAAATGATAGACAATAGTGATTGGTGACCTACTGACACATACATGATCAAGTAAAACATATAATCCTCTACGTTGCCTCTTGAAAAAATAACATTGGGAACCAATGTGTAAGCACTGGCAATATCTAGCCATATGCTTGCTCTCTCCCAGATTGTAAATGCATGATTTAAACAACTTATTATTCCAGGAATTGCAGCTTTCTGCACAGAATTGTACACCTTTAAATCAATGAGCCTATCTTCCCCAACACTAAGCAAAACTTTTTAATCAACATTCAGCAAAGATATTAGGAGCAACTGCCTGATTACCCTTGATTCCTATTCCTTTGGCAGATATCCTTCTACTGCATATGCTTCTCAGCCAATGATTCACTCCTCCACATGTCCTTCAGAAGCACATAGAGCCTGCATCTGAGCTTTAGACATTGTTTATAGACATTGCAGCTTACCCCATATTTTCCTGGGAAGCTTCTTGCTCTCGCCTTCTTCACGACTCTCTCAGTTTCTTTCCTTTTTAACTTACTCATACCAAACGGTATTCATGGGTGTGACAGGTCCCTAAACTCCCCTCTAAACAATAGTCCTCTCTTTCTGTTGACAGTGCACTTAGCTTGAGGTGTGCCAAAAAATCTTCTTCGATAAACTCCAAATTTCCATTCATACATTCTATAAGGGAGCCTTTAGCACACTTTAATGGTCCTGTTACAAGACTTTTAGGACACTTGTCACGTGTTTGTATCCTTGCTATACTTCTCTCTTTCCGTACCTCCTCGTGCAGATTTTTCTTGACCTTCTCATACAGTCTCTTTAATCCTTCCTCCTCCCCATCTTTTGTCTGCAACCATTTTGTTCTGAAACATTTCACTTCCTTTCTCAATTATTGTACCTTCAGCTCTCTCCTTGACACTTGTTTTGTTTCATTAACCTTGAACAGTTGCTCGTCTGATGCCACTTGCTTTTTAGAGCCAAAGACTTTCTTTCCTTGCTTGTAAGCCACCTCCGCAAGTATGTTCAACTTATTCTCCAGGCTGCCCTTCTGGCGCATTATGATATTGAAAACTCTTTCGTCAAAGTTTTTATATCAGGCTGTTTCGCCTTCAGCCAGTTGATTTTGGGTTTCTTTGCTGGGTATTCATTACAGAAGATTTTTTCTCAGCCTTAGGATTATTACCTCTGTGGCTAGACTTCTGGGAGAGGTCACTACGTGTCTCACTGTTCAATGAGATACAATGCTGAGAAATACTGTTCTTGCAGACGATTCGGTGTAAGATATCCAAAATGGAAAGACATGAACCTTAGCAAGATATGAAATTCTGGCCTTGCCAGTGCTAGGTGTGGTCAACAGACTTATACCGACACATACAGCCAGACAGCATTACCATTCAGATCTCAATTCCACAGTCTTTGACATTGGATCACAAGCATACATACAGATATATTTATTTGCTTGTCTACACAATACGTATATTCACTACAAGATAACAGGAGAATAAATCCCAGCTAATTAACTCTGAGACAAGAACTTTTTCTCATGTTCCTTAGGCCGAAACTCTAAGCATTTTGTCATGGATGACCCTTTACCATTTGTTATCAACGTACAGAATTCTGCTTGGCAATACACTATCCAACTGCGGATTTGACTATTTACCAATAATGGCTTACATGAGGAAAAAAATAAAAATATTTTACTTAGGTACTAAAATCAATCATTTTTCTTATTGTCGAAACGCTTGCCATAAAATTTCAATAAACTCTTCCTTCTCGGAATTAGTAAACAAGTGACCTCGTCAGAAATCATGGCAGGCGATGTGGAATATAAGGCCAAGACCTTGGGATCCGAACCCTCTGCACTATCTGCATTACCTTTCTTCCCTGCAAAGGTGTTTATCACCATCAAGATTGAATTAGGAAAAGGAACATGATTGTTAAAATCTCGTCTTTTAATCCTGATGAAAGAGTCATTACAGTGTCAAGCAGTTTCAGGGTTGTTCAACAACTGAAATTGTAAATATTTATAGTTGGTATGATTTCCTATTTTCTACTGATCAGATTCATATGTCGACATCTGCTTGCGGAGGGAATGTTTCATCACACCACAATTAGACATTATTTGAAATGTAGGTTTACCAAGGTATGGGACCTGACTCATTTTTATTGTGAGAGTATTATAAATTGATTTAACTCGTGGACCTCGTAATATTAAGTCTAAACCACGGGCTCTCTTCCTCATCCAGACAGAAACTGTTTATTTGGATTATCACAGCACTTCGGTAATCAACTGGTTTCTGTTTGGGCTCTTTTGCGTGTTGATGGTTTCAAGCAATTAGACTGATATCAAAACTATCTCTTACAATACTGAGAGAGAGTTGTTGCTAGAAGGCAGATTTGTCAAATTACAGTACAGTATATGTACTATTACATTTGCTGCAAGGAAATGTCATCGTGTCTTTGTAAGCAATAACCTCCTCTTCGTATGCTTGTAGACAAGTACAAAATGAGACAGTGATTTTGAAAGTAATTTAAAAATCAATTTTTCATTTAATAATTTGTAAAACTCAAGTTATTACAAGTTGTGTACTTTTTGATGTTCTGTCGATAAATATATTACCAGAGTTAAGTATCTTTCTTGATTTTGAACATTTCTATGCGGGAAGAAATAGACTGAAAGTTATGAGATGTTTTAAGTTCAGGTTATGGAAAAGGTGATGTAACTACGGAAAAACAATGAAATAAGAAATTTAACAAAAGAAAAATTTTCCCTCATCTCATACAAACAATGGTGGTAGATTTAATACTTTTCCAAGGTTTCATTTTTATCTGAATTTAAATATAGATCAATATCGGATACTGAAACCTTAAGTATTAGGAAGATATTTTATATATAGCGATAAAAGTGTGGTAGTAGATTTGGAAATTTTTGGGCATGGAAATTCACAATATAAGTTTATAAATTGGAACTGTTTTTGGACTAGGAGCTGTGTTATTATTAAGATGTTTCTTGCATCACTCGTCGAAACATACAACCTTGTAGTTGTTGATCATGGACATTTGGCATCGAAGCTAGTATGCATTTCTGCTGGATTGCCATAGGCCGGGTCTTGCATTCACAACAGAAACCCATAGAAGTGTCTAGTGACACTCGACTGCTGTAGAGGCATTTTAAGAGGAGCTATTAAAGAGATCATAAACAGTTTACAATAATATAGACTATCACATCAGCATCAATAGATTATTTATCATCTTGCTTCCTTAACCAGAATCCCGAATGAAGCAAAGCGAGAGGGAAACTTGTGATATGGATATTGGGTATGTTACATAAATGACATTCAGTAGATTCAGCAAAACATCCAGTGGTGAAGAAGAAAGAAAACAAAATGCCTGCTAAGGGGTTTCAAGTAAGGAAGATATGCTCGCGATACAAATGTATTTCTAAAGATAGAATACATTTACTATTAACTTGCAAACACAGTGTAGTTTTTATGGAAATCACCAGAGGCTTCATCAGATGTTTCAGCATTCTCTTCTTTTTGATAATACGTATAATACTTGCAATTAGGTCCTGTTCCTTGGAATCTGAAGTTTACGTAAATATATCAGCGTTAGGGTCTACATGACTACGCAAGGAATATCATGCAAGAAAACAGGCGTTTGATAGTCAAACATTAGACTTTAAATAAGATATCCTTTAGTTTACAAACTAATAGCAGAATCATACCAATTGAAGATCTCCATAATGTTTTGGAGGGGTACGAAAGTGAAAGTTTTTTCTCCTTTGTGGAATACTTTCGGCAAATTATGATGCTCGAAGTAATTCTTACTTAAACTTACAATTTAAAAATTAAACTGAAAATTCATTCTACAAGAATGAATGACTGAGATAACGAATGCAACCCAGCGCTAAAGAGGGTTAAAGAGTATAGTTTAAAGAAATTCATTGATATACAATAAACCTCGTGGCATGAGCAGAGTATTATTCGAACACATTAGTACACAATCGTAAGGATTTCTACTGGTATCAAGATGAAATGAGATGTCTGACTTTAATTTATTATAGAATGCTGTCAGAGATGTCTTGATTTAAAGTTAGCACCTTACTGTTGTTTCACTATGGATGATACAATTAAACGTAAAAATAGTCCTCGAGACGAAATGATGTTAAGGGATCAAGTATGTGATGATGATGAATACTGTTGTCCATGACATTTATTAACAGTTTATCCCGAAGTAAAATGTGCTAACGAATTGCTAGGCAAAAACATTAAGAGGGGGCGGTGAGGTGGACGTGTTCGAGTGAGTGGAAAGAAACAATATGAAATAAAGTCATTAATTTGTCTATTTTGTACACGGCTAAAAGATCTGTATGCCAATAATCACTTACAAATAGTGTTTATGGGTGTATAAATTGCTAATTTGAATGTGAGCATAGGGACTTTACATAATTGTGTTAGAAGACCTGCGAGATAATATGGGTATCACTTCAATCATTCTTGTGGCAAACATTTTATCCCAGTAATATGTAGTGTTTTAAAAAGGTATAACAACTATTTCTTACACTTTGCCAGCTAGATTTGGTACTTGACCCTTATTTCAAAACTCTTGATCCATTCCTTGCACCAAAATTATGTGAAGTGTAGTACTAATAACATACTTACATTCACACATACATTCATACATTCATTTATTTAATGTGAGACTTAGTAACTTGTCCCTTCATATAATTTCAAACAGTTTAGTTTAAAGATGACTACGGTGTCATTTAATTTTAAAAAATACGGCAGATAGAGATATCGTTTAGTATATATAATGCTACTGAATTGTTCAAAGGTAAGTTAGAGTCAGACTGTTTATTCTAATAGAATTGTTCTGAAATTTAACAACATTATTTTACTAGCCGTCAAAGTCATAAAAATGAAGAAAACAGAAGGGTTTTGGCCTTATTTCTGAAAATGTGCTTACGTCATCATAATTCGATGAAAAGTTATTTTGCTTACTACTTGATTTAAGTTGGGCTTATAAACTAATTTGAATAAAGCATGACGAAGTTAACAGTAACGTACACATGTGTACGGTGAGATCAAAGAAATGTTAAAGATTGTACTTCCGTAGGGCAAATATAAAACTTTGCGGAAAATTTCCTTATGACGAGGTCAAAATTATACACAATGAACACAATTGTTACCCTGAAACAACTAAATGTATGATCTTGTATTATACCATTTGAGGAAAACTTATTGATGACCATAGATCATGTCAAAGTTTCACACATTTCATTGTTTTCTATCTTTTGAAAAGTGGAAATTCTTCTGTATTATTTAGCTATTTCATATTATTCTAAGCTTATTTTCTGAATCGATAATAAAGGAAGAGGAGCGTATGTCACCAACAGGAGAAGCTTATCATAGCTTTGAACTGGAGTATTGAAAATTACCAGAGTGTGCCTGAATCTGCGATTGTTCTGTAAA
Source organism: Carybdea cf. marsupialis auct. non (Linnaeus, 1758) (assembly GCA_010016065.2). Classification (NCBI taxonomy): domain Eukaryota; kingdom Metazoa; phylum Cnidaria; class Cubozoa; order Carybdeida; family Carybdeidae; genus Carybdea; species Carybdea cf. marsupialis auct. non (Linnaeus, 1758). The sequence goes on from JAAAKL020001905.1 coordinate 21,531, forward strand.
TTTCTTATTATAGAGCTAATAGATACAATAACAAATCGCACTAATTTTCATGCCTCACCAATTCCATGTCTTAGTGGAAAACATTCTGACAGTCAGTTTTAATAACATAGTTCTATATGTCGCTGGAGCCTTTCTGACATGATCCAAGTATGAAAAAGCAAGGTCGATATGCACAATGTAATCATGATCTTACTTCGAAAATACTTTATTATATGTGACGTTTCTATGTGCTAGTCAAATTGCTTATAAAATTTGTGAGTAAACATAAGAAGGCGATGGATATTCCATAATTGTCACGTTTCACAATTTATTATACACGGGAAGAAATATCTGCAGAGACATCTGGTGAGTAATGTTTGATTTTAGAATCTAGTAAACAAACATCACGTACAGTTTCTAAAGAGGGCATATAAAAGTGTCTCTGGGTAAAAACAGGCTTATTACAATTCTTATATGACCTCGTGCTACGCTTCATTACATCTGCAGAGTTTGGAAGTAATACAACTATTATTAGCACCTAAATTAACTATTTGATGGGGATGGGCTTCCCCTTGAGGCACAAATTGGAGTAGAGCAATAGAGTAATGTTTTCCTTGTCCTTCATTGTATGATTAACAAAGTGCTACCTAGAGTCAACTCCTAGTTTACCTAATCAAAAACAAACTGATTAGTATAAATGTTTGAATATTTATCTCGAAAATTAATTGAGTTAATAGCTTAACAAAACATTGACCGAGGGATATCATTTTTTCAATAAAAAATTCTTTGACATTAAAGTAAAACCTCCAAGCAATGTACATGAAGTTGAGACGTACTAACATTAAACTCACACTGAACTGATCCATTTCATTATCAGCTTATTGTTACGACGACTTTTTAGTTAAAGTAAAAAAACCTGCTTTAGACACATTCCAAAAATAAAATTATGCATAATTTCATAGGTTAAATTATTTGTACTTAGCATATACTATTTCGTAAGAAGACAAGAAATGTGGGTGAAGAATTTTTTCAGACCTGTTACGTATACTTGTTCCTAAAGCTAAATTTTGTACAGTTACGTTTAAATTGTGTTTCATTCAGGGATGTTGCCATAATAGCATGCTTTTATTTAGAAGTTCATAGTTTCAACACAAGGTCTGGATATAATACTATAGACAGGTAGGCCAATAGAACAGCATGTGCCCAAATTTTGTCTGGGAAATATATATGTATATATATGGAAAAATCCACGATGACATGAAGTAAACAAAGCAGCTTTTCAGTCTTCTTATCGTTGTTGACAAGGTGCTGTTAGCTTCCATGATCAAATGGTTGTTTCTAAGAGGACATGGATCTAACGATATTAATTGTTTTGCCGCCCAACTTTTTCTCCCCGAATTAAGCTAGTTCACTGTCAGTGTGTTCTTCAAGCATAAAAGGCTGCCAAATAATTACTGAAGAGTTTGTTTACAGGAGAAAGGACAATGTCACAGCCAGCTTTTATGGGGCGACGCACTACAGTTTTCCTCTCCTTAAAGAGAGAATCCACTAATTGTCTGTGTTATGGACATTACCAGCTGCATGTTCAATGGTGATTGATGATTGGAATACAACTTTTCTTTCAACCTTACTTCTACCGGTAAATCCAGACCAGCTGCAATTTCAATGGCAGTTACCGATCAAAATACAGCCTATCTTTTAAACTTACTTCTAGCGGGAAACCAATCTAGTGTATACACGTTATCCCGTTTTTTGCGGAAAAAATGATACATAAATAGCTTCAACAACAGTAGAATTTACAAAAAAATTACATGCTATTATCAAAGGCGGATAATTTGTTACTCCTGAAAAATCACGATAAAAATTTTCTATAACTCATTTGGCTTATTCGCTATCAATGTGATTTGCCGCATTAATTTAACTTTGAGACAATGTTACCAAACTCTTCTCTCTACTAGTAACACGACTCAAACAATGCTAGTTTGCATAAGTATTTGCGAGAAAAGTATAAAATAAATCTGGAAGAATATTTAGTTTTTCATATTTTTTAGCTAATTATCTATCATTTTAAGATTTTACTATGATACAACAGTTGTGCAGAAAAAGAATTACTTGTTTATTTGAAAAGCGATAAGGCAGATGCGGAAGATAAATACTACGACGTGCCGCTCTAAGTGGAGTGGTCTGATTGCATTTGGCCTGAAAATATATAGTTTATCGTAGCTCCTTTGTATGGCGTTCCTCCATTCAAAATAAAGAGAATCAGTTGTGATTCTGAAATAAAAAAAACATTCTTATGCAACACTTTATTTAAAACGGAATCCCGTTTTTGATTAGGAACAGTTAAAAAATGGGATTAATTTTAATATTTTTAATGGGTTTAAGTCTTATTTACAATATTTCGATCCCCCTCCTTGAAAATCAATTGCTGATATTCTTATAAATTGAGGCCAAATTGAGCTTCATTCTTACCCCTGTCAATGGGAACGTTATCCCTACATTTCTAGCTAGATTGGAAATACCTAAAGCAGACAAAAACAGTGTATGCACTTTGTCATATTTTGTCATTTGTGTTCCATATCCAAAGAATATACTCATTTATGGGTGCTTTGTTTGGCTTTGCTCTGCATTATAATATTACAATGCAAGTTTATTAAATAAGTTACTTAAATGATTTCAGCTTTTAGGCTCTATAGTAAGTAGTAGCTTTAGTTCCTTGCATCCTCCTTGTCTATAATGGCTGTACCATGCTCAAGGCTAAAGGTTCAGGAGGCAGTGAAACAATTAAGAAGAACCGTTTAAATTACTTAATCATGTCACTTTGCAATATTATTGAGTAGTTTTAATAAATTAAGTTAACCATAAAACGTTCAGAACGTATAAATGTATTGATAACAACTTATTCAAATTGTTTTATATCCACAAGGAAGCAACTGGTGCACATAGTTAGACAAGGTCAAACTTCATTTGGATTCACTTTGTGGGCTTTATTATCTTGATTGACATTTGTCATATGTCACTCCCAATTTTGAAAATTTTCGATTATCATATATCAGCAAAATACAATACCAATAGAGATATATAAATATATAATGATAAAATTGCAGTTTTTGTGTTCTGTATTAACATCAATATCGGTATTACCAACCATGTTAAATAAAATTGAATAAAACGATAACTGTCTAAGCTTACTATTACATAAATGGATCAGAGGCACAATACAGGGCTGGTATTTCAATAATTTCGAATTGAATTACTAAATTTTTGACTAAATTTTCCTCATATTTGGAGCCACATGTTACTTGTTTAGTTAAGTCAGAGCTAACACTCACTACATCCTTATAAAGATGTCATGTTTTAGGTTTAGGAACGTGAAAGGTCCTTCTTTTTATTATAGTGTGGAGTAGCAACAGGCAAACCTCTTAAATATGTTGAAAGAAAGAAGAAAATCTGCTTTTATTGATGGTGTTTTGTTGACATGTTTCTTGCTCATTATATCACATACGATAGTTTTTTCCACCGCAATCTGTCTCCAATCTAGTGCAAACTTCAACAGAGTATTCGTAGTACAAAGCGGTAAAGAATTTGTAGTACACGTTAAAACTGCCTTCAGTACTTATAATTAGTTCGGTACTGGAAATTGCTTAAAGCAGTCCACAAGGGAAGTGTGCTTTTACGTCTTTATTCGGTAATTTAATCAACCCAATGGTCCCGTCTTAAGACTAATTTACAGCAGTTGATGTTTTGGTACTTAAAAACCTCCAAAGTTTTTTTTGTCTCGTTGTTAATAGAGCTTCAAGTAATCAATAGTGTGCGTACTTGCAGAAAAAAATTGTTGACATTAAAAAAATAGTTGAAAGTTCAAAGACTTATACTTGCTTGATCTAATCAAATACAATTAAAATTCTAATTTTTCTTTTATGATCAAAGTAATATAATCATACGTTATCAAATGTTTAAACGTCTACTGAATTGTATTTTATGTTATTTATGTTAATACTTTAAAAACAACTTGGAATCTAACATCACGTCGTAGTAAAATACTCCCAGAAACAAGTACCATTAAAGACTATCATTACGAGATGTAAAACCCTTGATAATAGTGAAACCTACCTGATCTTTGGATAGGGTCACAAAAAGATTTCCTTACTTTACCAACATGTGCATATTCTTCAACTTGAGTTACGTTTCAAAGCAATCCCGTCACTAATTTACGAACAGCCACAATTTGCAAGGCTGCTTTTTAGCAGATCTGAGTTTACAAAGTACAATCTAGTAATAAAACTGCTACGTTTAGTTAGGACGGGGGCTCGGGGAGTTTAACGCAATTTCAAGACACCATCTGGAAAAGCACTCGCTGAGAAATTTGCTTACGGATGTTTAAAAATGGGAGAGAGATTAAATTTACGTGGCCTCATTAAGCAAACACGTAATATGTCTGCAATATCACCCGTAGTAATAAGAAAAAAACCAATATTAAATTCGCATGCCACACTTGACTCCCGTCAGTATTTCAGATATGTTAAATTATGAATGCGTAGTAAATGCTCACAAAAAAACTTTATTCAACAGATAATGTGCTTAGAATTAATGGACAGTGATCATGGAGCTGAGGAGTTTTCCTAGTTTCCTTAGTTATAATTATTGCAAAATAGCTTGCGGTGTTAATAACCTAGTTTGTCACATCAAAACATTCGGGATGACAAGTCATATCAGCTCAGAGATTGTTGATATCGATTAAGCTAAAGTCGTCATTCACCTTAGTGATTAAATGGAATAAAAACACTTGTTTCACCTGCTCAATTATTTGTGACTTTGTGATTAAATAGGTCTTGAGATGGCAAGAAATCGACGAGTTAATTAAATGAAGCCTGTTCATTGTGGGACCAAGATATCTCCCAGGTTTGCATCAGTTACGTAAAATGATGCTCCTATCTAAAAGTAAGTTTACAGGAACTCATGAGTTCACTACATCATGCTAATTAAATATGTACATGAGATAGAAAATTTTCCAAGGTGTCCTCATTAGAAAGGAGTCAATACTTTTTTTTCTTAAGATAGAAATGTGACTATAGCAATCCCTGTTGTACCACGATACAAACTAAGAATACAAGGAACCTTAATGATGAACAATTGTGATACCAATCAGTAATTTTTCTGTTTGTTTAGTAAATATTTTTATACAAATACATATTTTCCATGCCACTTAAATAGAAGGAAATATGATAGAGAATGTAATTGCAAACATTTCTGCATCATGACTCATCATTTTGTCCTAAACAATTTTTGTAACAAAGCTATAGTCGTAAGATATACCCAGCTATAATGCTTATTTTGCTATGCCATTACTACAATTCTATGAATTCTGCAACGCAATGAAAAATAAAACCTACAATTGATATAACGCAAAACTCGCTATTTAATGAAGCTTTCAGTCATCTGTTTGTACCTTCTTAAGCCACTACTAGAAGATGTCATGCGGACTCTACAATCTTGTGCCACTTCCATCTACTCATTCAGCCGTGTCTTATTAATGCCATCTCTACGCCTTCTCCTAGCTCTTCTTCTTTCTCTTTCCCTTATTTTATTCCTGGGTGTTAATTCTGTTATTATTTTGGCCGGTATCTCGTTGCTTATCCTAGACAAAAATATCCTGTCCATTGCTCCCTCACGCTTCTTACCTTCTCACTTTTGTTTTCCTTCTCATGATCTCATTACTAGGTCTTGTTTCCTCAGGTGAATTTTTAGCATGGTTTGTTTCGTGATTTACCTAGCAACTGACAGATTCCTGTTCTGTTGTTTTTGTGAGCATTCAGATTAGTGAATCAGTCATCATTGGGAATATAACTGCTCCCTTTTTAGATAAAGTAGTGTCCGCTATTATTAAAGCTTGTGAATATTACTTCAATTGCAGCTGTCAACATGATTGGAATAATGTGTCACCTTGTCTCACTTATTTTATGATCGTCATCTTGACCTTTCAAATCCTGTCTTCTCAATTGCGGTTTGACTCCCAGTGTATATATAATCTTAGTTGAAACAGGAATAGTGTTTAGCAGTAGAAGAGAGAATAAAATACCATTAATAATTACATAAAGTGTTGATAAGATAAGCTTGAATATACTTCTAATAACTGCTGCTTTTATACTTTTAAATAACCAATGACAACTTCTAAAAAGCTTTTCGAGAACGTATTGAAACATTATTAATAGCTAATGCTAGCAATTAAATGCTAACTCTAATTCCATTTTTTAAAAGCATGTCTAGATCTGTGGCAGGGGCACACAACTTGTGTGTGCAGCCATCAAAAGTCTGTAAAACTTTAATTAAAAAATTAGTCTCATGGGTACGTTTGAAATAGTTTGAACTCATGGAGAAAAAGAACTGGTTTAGGAGCTGATAAAGGAAATATAGGATGCAATATTTAAGAGTTCTTGTAGCTTAGAGAGAGTTAGCAATAATCATAGTTACAGATTTACAAGTTTGAACTGTTTCTACACCAGTGTGGTTCTTGATAAATTTCCCCCAGCCTCTCAAGTTTCAGAAGGCTAGCCTCCTAGGCTGATATATAAAGGTTAATTATCTATTCTGCGCTCAGATCAACCTCAGCTATATAATCAGGTTTGTATACAGGTGAAGAAATTTGAGAATCGGCTTTTTATCTGCTGGTCATTTAATTGAGACAAAACTTCCAGTAGACGATTTATCCAAATATGTAGCTAATTTTTATTACTGGTAAGATTTATGAAAATGCATTGTAGTATCATTACAGTCCTAGAAAACTAAATTCTAAATTTGTGCCCAGTAATTTTCAGTCTAACGTAATTTCTATCAATTAGGTAGTATTTTGCTAGCATTCCACATAACCATGGAATCATTTGCATGAGATCTGTCTTATCATGTGTATTTTTTGAGTGGAAATCATCC